>JXTC01000033.1:1035084-1046727 GCA_002914845.1 Trema orientale
GTTGTCGTTTTATATCAGTGTAGTTCGTTATAATGATGTTGTTTTTCCAATAATTAATTGTACCGTCAACTAATTAATTCTCTTTGCTTTGTGTTCCTTTTCCTTTCTAGAAAAAAAAAATTCATTTATTCTAGTTTCTTCATCTTATCACTTTGAGAACTTAATTCTACTAGTATTTTGTGTTTTTCCGGTGCTGACTAAAAGTCTGCATATATATGCCAAAATACTCCAGCCATCAATATTGACGTGAAACAGATCATCTATTGACGATATGGCCTAATATAATACACACATCAGTCTCTTCACCATAGAGTGTCAGAGAGCAGGAAGCTTGAGGTTACTCGGAACTTTATAAAAAGAAAAAGATGAGTGGGGTGAGAGATCTAACAATCCTAGTTTTGTGCCTTATCTGCTTGTGCCTTATCTTAGCTCTGATCAAGATCTTCCACGACCTATGGTGGGCTCCAACCCGAGTAAAGCATTTGATGGGGTTGCAAGGAGTGAAAGGCCCTTCTTGTAGAATCATCCATGGAAGCACCAAAGAGATGATGAGCATGCAAAAGGAGGCCATGGCAAGACCTTTGGGTTTATCCAACGACATAGTTCCTAGACTTCTGCCACATGTTCATTGTTGGACCAACTTATATGGTGACACAAACTCTTCTCACTTTGGGCATCTAAATTTTTACTTCCACAAAGATTTCCTTTTGCCTATAAACTAAAATTCGGTATTTTTTGTTACAGGAAAGAATTATCTTCAGTGGTTTGGTCCTCGGGCACAACTGGTCATCACGGAACCTGAGTTGATCAAAGAGCTATTGAGTGACAGAGAAAGAGTCTATCTCAAGATCAAGCCCCAAGTGTTTGCCAAGAAAATATTTGGAGATGGGATTGTCACATCTCAAGGTGAAAAGTGGGCAAAAGTGCGTAAAATCGCTAATCATGCCTTCCAAACAGAGAGCTTGAAAGTAAGTTTCCAACTCTTACTAGTAAAGGAACACAATAACATAATTTTCTTATCATTGTAGCCAATACATATTGCAACTCAATATCCAAAGGAGGGAAAGAGAATTAAAATGGGATTTTTGGCAGGGTATGATTCCTGCAATGATTGCCAGTGTTGAGGGTATGATAGAAAGATGGAAAGACCGCGAAGGCAAAGAGGTGGATGTGTACGAGGATTTTAGGTTGTTGACTTCGGAAGTGATTTCCAGGACGGCTTTTGGGAGCAGTTACTTGGAAGGGAAGGCCATTTTTGAGATGTTGGAGAAGTTAACGTTGGTAACCTCACAAAACTTATACCAACAAAGGTTTCCTGGTATAAGGTAACTTCTTTTCTTAGCAAAATATATATATATATATATATATATATTTTTTTTTCTAATTCTTGGGTTAAGGAAAATTGAAAGAGAGTATAGTTAATGTCATCTCTTTCTAAGGAAGCATAAGCATAAAACCAATTGTTGTTTCATGTTCGTCCATTTTGCAGTAAAATTTTTAAAACTCGTGATCAGATAGAATCAGAGAAGCTTGAGAAAGGAATACGTGAATCGATAATAGAGATAATTAAGAAAAGGGAGAATAAGGTGATGAATGGAGAGGAAGATAGCTTTGGGAGTGATTTTCTTGGAGTACTACTAAATGCTCACCATGATGCCGACATAAACCAGAGGATTTCGGTAGATGATATGGTCGACGAATGCAAGACGTTTTATTTTGCTGGACAGGAAACCACTAATTCTTTACTTGCATGGACTGTGTTTCTTCTAGCGGTCAATACAGATTGGCAAGAGAAAGCAAGAAGAGAGGTGCTCGATTTGTTCGGGAGGCAGAATCCAAACCCAGATGGCCTAACAAAACTTAAATCTGTAAGGAGGTTATAAAATCCTACTCGTTTAAATGAGAAAAAGATAAAAAAAAGATGTTCAGTTCTCATTCTGATGTTTGTTTTTAAATATGCCATGATTCCCATGCAGCTAGGCTTGATCATCAACGAGTCCCTAAGATTATATCCTCCAGCAATTGCCGTCTCAAGAAGAGTTGAAAGAGAAGTGAGATTAGGAAAGCTCAACCTTCCAGCTAATATAAATTTGTTTGTACCGATTCTAGCACTACACCATGACCCTCAAATATGGGGAGAAGATGTTCTTCTCTTCAAACCAGAGAGATTCTCTGAAGGAGTTGCTAAAGCTACCAATGACAATACAGTTGCTTTTATTCCCTTTGGAATGGGACCTCGAACTTGTGTAGGATTTAGCTTTGCCATCATTGAAGCAAAGATAGCTCTGACGATGATTCTGCAACGCTATACCTTCACCTTGTCCCCTGCCTATGTTCATTCGCCAGTTCAGATCCTCACAACTCGCCCACAGTATGGAGTTCAAGTAATTCTACACCCACTTTGAAGCCAAAGTTTGCGTGTGAAAAATTGTGCTTGGAGCAAAAATGTTGTACTTGGAGTTTTACCTAAAAACTACCTTTTTTTTTCCCCCTCCTTTGTTTGCTTATTTAGTTATTAGTTCTGTTGAAAAAAAGTTTCCTCAGCTCAACACTTATGAGCTCTTTATTAGGCTTTTGTTTTGTTTTAATTGTATCTTGTTTTTCTATCCCAGAACTGAATAAAGCTAAGGAGTTATACAATGAATATTAACTAGTAATGTGAAGCTGAGTTAGCCATCAAAATTGACTAGCTCAGTAAACCGATTGCACACGCAATAAAAAAGCAGCTGAGGCTTTAAGCACTAATCACAGCATGACGCGTGGGGAATCATAACATGCACTTTATGTATGACCAATTGATTTAAGTCAAGACACTAATTATTCAGACATCATAATTTAGTTGAGTGTCAAAAAATTAATTGAAAATTTTTATTTTGTTGGGACCAATTATCTATTGAAAGTCAAAACATAACAGGGCTTACTTTGTCTGGTTGCCTTGGAGTGCTAGTACTATCCATCTTTTTTTCTAACAGAGCAGAAACCTTGAGATATCACTAAGAAAATACTAGAAAAAGTAAAAGATGACTGGGGTTAGAGATTTAACAATCCTTGTTCTGATCTTTCTTTCTGTGTTTCTTCTCTTTGCTCTCATCAAGATCTTCCACAAACTATGGTGGGTTCCTACTCATTTACAATACTTGATGAGTTTGCAAGGGATCAAATGCCGCCCTTATAAGTTCGTCCATGGAAACACCAAAGAAATTTCAGCCATCTCAAAAGAATCCATGAGCAGGCCTATGGGATTATCCCATGAAATATGTCCTAGACTTCAGCCTCATATCCATTGTTGGAGCAACTTATATGGTAATACTGCAAACTACTCTGTTTCACTTTGTCCCCTTTTTTTTTTATTTAAAGTAAAAGAGAATTATTTCTTTTGTTGTGAATTTTTGGTGCTCTTAGGAAAGATTTATGTTCAGTGGTATGGTCCTCAAGCACAACTGGTCATTTTGGAACCCGAGTTGATCAAAGAGCTTTTGAACAATAGAGATAAAGCCTCTCACAAACCTGAGGTCAGTCCCTACACGAAGAAGATTCTAGGAGATGGCCTTACCATGTCTCAAGGTGAAAAATGGGCGAAAATGCGAAAACTTGCCAACTTTGCTTTCCATGGTGAGAGCTTAAAGGTAAGCTCTTTGGATTACTCCCAACAGTACTTCAGCTAACATATCTTATAATTGATGAACAAATGAGCAGCAATTATTAGTTATTTAATTACAATATATCTTCCTGCGAAAAAAGAAAAGGAGGGAAATTTTTTGCATATTGTGATGTGTACTAAAAGCTAAGCTATCATGATATGATAGATTTCTTTTTTAGTAGGACTTTTTTTGTTTAAATTCTTTTCTTGGTAGAGTATGATTCCAGCGATGATTGTAAGTGTTAAGACGATGTTAGAAAGATGGAAAAACCATGAAGGCCAAGAGATAAAGTTTATGTTGTGCAGTGGAAGTACAATTACTCCAAATGCTTATATTCAATACTAAGATAATGCTTATATTTAATACTAAGACAATATTAAATATAAACTGTCAACTAGCTGCTAAAATTAACGAAAGCAGAAAATACTAAATGCAAAAAGGTTCGGCAAATTACCTACATCCTCAGGGCGTTGCTGACCACTTCACTAAGGAAATACAAAATCTGGGATATAATGCAAAAATCCAGAAACAAATGAGAAAAGGGGTAAGAACAAAACTATGGAGATCCTTTGGAATAAAAGTCCTCACTAATAGGGAAACTAATTTTGGTATGATTAAAACCAATTATAGAAGGTTTTATTTATAGCCAACTGTAAACCCCAAATATTCATACACAAGCGATGTGGGACAAAATACAAAACTATTACAAAAGCTAACAAGCCAACATTCTAACAATCTTCACCTTGGCGAGTTAGCAGGTCTCACCCAAATTTTCCTAATTCCCGTATCCTCTATCTATTACAGCAATGCCACTTTATGCGCCAAAAGGTACCATCAAACTTGCAGGATATTGATCAAGTCCAAACAATAATTGAACTTGATCGATGTCACCACCTTGGTCATCATATCCCCAAAATTCTCAGCAGTCCTAATCTTCTGAAGCAGTATCTTTCCTTCATCAATAATCTCCCACACAAAGTGATGTCAGACATTAATAAGCTTCGTACGTATATGGTATACTGGATTCTTTGCTAAGTGAATGGTACTCTAACTATCAGAATAAATACAGACATGCTTCTGAACAACTCCTATCTCTTCCAGTAATCCGTATAACCAAATAGCTTCCTTCACAGCATCTGTAACTGCCATGTACTCTGCCTCTGTAGTAGACAAAGCAACTATAGACTATAAAGTAGACTTCTAACTGATTAGTGCTCTTACAAATGTGAATATATATCCAGTAGTTGATCGATATTTATCCAAATTACCAGCGTAATCAGAATCGATATATCCAACTACACACTGACCAAATCTATCATCCCGCTCAAAAACCAAACCAACATCTACAGTCTTCAATCAGTACCGTAGAATCCATTTCACAGCTTTCCAATGATCTTTTCCCGGATCATGCATATACCTGCTCACAACTCTAACTGCGTATGAAATGTCGGGTCTCGTACACACCATCGCATACATTAAGCTACCAACTGCATTCGAATACGGAACTAGTGACATATACTCTCGCTCTACATCTGTACTCGGGGACACAGACGCACTAAGCTTGGAATTATAATTTGGTTTTTCAATAACAAGAGTAAACACTCAAGAACTCTCCTCTTAAAAGTAATGAATACAAGTTTGGCTTAGGAGATTTGAGAACAATGTATAGTGGATTCTCTAAGATTGGCTCAATATGATTTGAAAGTTAATTCAATGTAAGAATAAGCTTTTAGACTTTGAAAGTAGTTGGACNGCATATATATGCCAAAATACTCCAGCCATCAATATTGACGTGAAACAGATCATCTATTGACGATATGGCCTAATATAATACACACATCAGTCTCTTCACCATAGAGTGTCAGAGAGCAGGAAGCTTGAGGTTACTCGGAACTTTATAAAAAGAAAAAGATGAGTGGGGTGAGAGATCTAACAATCCTAGTTTTGTGCCTTATCTGCTTGTGCCTTATCTTAGCTCTGATCAAGATCTTCCACGACCTATGGTGGGCTCCAACCCGAGTAAAGCATTTGATGGGGTTGCAAGGAGTGAAAGGCCCTTCTTGTAGAATCATCCATGGAAGCACCAAAGAGATGATGAGCATGCAAAAGGAGGCCATGGCAAGACCTTTGGGTTTATCCAACGACATAGTTCCTAGACTTCTGCCACATGTTCATTGTTGGACCAACTTATATGGTGACACAAACTCTTCTCACTTTGGGCATCTAAATTTTTACTTCCACAAAGATTTCCTTTTGCCTATAAACTAAAATTCGGTATTTTTTGTTACAGGAAAGAATTATCTTCAGTGGTTTGGTCCTCGGGCACAACTGGTCATCACGGAACCTGAGTTGATCAAAGAGCTATTGAGTGACAGAGAAAGAGTCTATCTCAAGATCAAGCCCCAAGTGTTTGCCAAGAAAATATTTGGAGATGGGATTGTCACATCTCAAGGTGAAAAGTGGGCAAAAGTGCGTAAAATCGCTAATCATGCCTTCCAAACAGAGAGCTTGAAAGTAAGTTTCCAACTCTTACTAGTAAAGGAACACAATAACATAATTTTCTTATCATTGTAGCCAATACATATTGCAACTCAATATCCAAAGGAGGGAAAGAGAATTAAAATGGGATTTTTGGCAGGGTATGATTCCTGCAATGATTGCCAGTGTTGAGGGTATGATAGAAAGATGGAAAGACCGCGAAGGCAAAGAGGTGGATGTGTACGAGGATTTTAGGTTGTTGACTTCGGAAGTGATTTCCAGGACGGCTTTTGGGAGCAGTTACTTGGAAGGGAAGGCCATTTTTGAGATGTTGGAGAAGTTAACGTTGGTAACCTCACAAAACTTATACCAACAAAGGTTTCCTGGTATAAGGTAACTTCTTTTCTTAGCAAAATATATATATATATATATATATATTTTTTTTTTTCTAATTCTTGGGTTAAGGAAAATTGAAAGAGAGTATAGTTAATGTCATCTCTTTCTAAGGAAGCATAAGCATAAAACCAATTGTTGTTTCATGTTCGTCCATTTTGCAGTAAAATTTTTAAAACTCGTGATCAGATAGAATCAGAGAAGCTTGAGAAAGGAATACGTGAATCGATAATAGAGATAATTAAGAAAAGGGAGAATAAGGTGATGAATGGAGAGGAAGATAGCTTTGGGAGTGATTTTCTTGGAGTACTACTAAATGCTCACCATGATGCCGACATAAACCAGAGGATTTCGGTAGATGATATGGTCGACGAATGCAAGACGTTTTATTTTGCTGGACAGGAAACCACTAATTCTTTACTTGCATGGACTGTGTTTCTTCTAGCGGTCAATACAGATTGGCAAGAGAAAGCAAGAAGAGAGGTGCTCGATTTGTTCGGGAGGCAGAATCCAAACCCAGATGGCCTAACAAAACTTAAATCTGTAAGGAGGTTATAAAATCCTACTCGTTTAAATGAGAAAAAGATAAAAAAAAGATGTTCAGTTCTCATTCTGATGTTTGTTTTTAAATATGCCATGATTCCCATGCAGCTAGGCTTGATCATCAACGAGTCCCTAAGATTATATCCTCCAGCAATTGCCGTCTCAAGAAGAGTTGAAAGAGAAGTGAGATTAGGAAAGCTCAACCTTCCAGCTAATATAAATTTGTTTGTACCGATTCTAGCACTACACCATGACCCTCAAATATGGGGAGAAGATGTTCTTCTCTTCAAACCAGAGAGATTCTCTGAAGGAGTTGCTAAAGCTACCAATGACAATACAGTTGCTTTTATTCCCTTTGGAATGGGACCTCGAACTTGTGTAGGATTTAGCTTTGCCATCATTGAAGCAAAGATAGCTCTGACGATGATTCTGCAACGCTATACCTTCACCTTGTCCCCTGCCTATGTTCATTCGCCAGTTCAGATCCTCACAACTCGCCCACAGTATGGAGTTCAAGTAATTCTACACCCACTTTGAAGCCAAAGTTTGCGTGTGAAAAATTGTGCTTGGAGCAAAAATGTTGTACTTGGAGTTTTACCTAAAAACTACCTTTTTTTTTTCCCCCTCCTTTGTTTGCTTATTTAGTTATTAGTTCTGTTGAAAAAAAGTTTCCTCAGCTCAACACTTATGAGCTCTTTATTAGGCTTTTGTTTTGTTTTAATTGTATCTTGTTTTTCTATCCCAGAACTGAATAAAGCTAAGGAGTTATACAATGAATATTAACTAGTAATGTGAAGCTGAGTTAGCCATCAAGATTGACTAGCTCAGTAAACCGATTGCACACGCAATAAAAAACCAGCTGAGGCTTTAAGCACTAATCACGGCATGACGCGTGGGGAATCATAACATGCACTTTATGTATGACCAATTGATTTAAGTCAAGACATTAAATTATTCAGACATCATAATTTAGTTGTGTCAAAAAATTAATTGAAAATTTTTATTTTGTTGGGACCAATTATCTATTGAAAGTCAAAACATAACAGGGCTTACTTTGTCTGGTTGCCTTGGAGTGCTAGTACCATCCATCTTTTAGGAGTACTAACAGGTTTTGATTATTCAGTCATACCAAAATGTTAGGAATTATTAACCCAAGATTAACTATCCAAAAGGAGGGATGAATTGGGTTTTAAAACTTTTGCGGAAACTTTTCAACTATATAAGACTATAGACCACTATTTTTAAACTTTGAAGCTAAACAAACAATAATAATAAGTATATAGCAATAATATCAAGCAAATTAAGCACGCTATATATCAAACACTCAATTAAATAGCTTGCAATAACGTAAAGAGTGTAGGGATAGAGAAAATACAAACTCGATTTTTACGAGGTTCGACAAACACGACGGTTTGTCTATGTCCCCGGCCCTCGACAACTTGCTTTGAGCTTTCCACTATCGGATCAATATTGTGGGTTTGACCGACCCTTGTACAAATGGAGTGAATTCTTCTTAGGCTCACCTAACCTTTACAATAGTCTTGAATCTGGCTCTATCACGCCTAACCACGGATTGTTTGGACTTCAGTGCCAATCTCACCTATACTGGGTTGTTTAGACAATAGTGACAACCTCACCAACTCACGGGTTGTTTAGACTCCGGTGACAACCTCACCTACACTCGGGTTATTTAGACTCCGGTGGCAACCTCACCTAAATCGGGTTGTTTATGCCTCCGGTGGCAACCTCACCTATACACGGGTTATTTAGACTCCGGTGGCAACGTTACCTAAATCGGGTTGTTTATGACTCCGGTGACAACCTCACCTATACACGGGTTGTTTATGACTCCGATGCCAATCTCACCTCACAATTATAATTTGGTTTTTCAATAACAAGAGTAAACACTCAAGAACTATCCTCTCAAAAGTAATGAATACAAGTTTGGCTTAGGAGATTTGAGAACAATGCATAATGGATTCTCTAAGACTGGCTCAATATGATTTGAAAGTTAATTCAATGTAAGAATAGGCTTTTAGACTTTGAAAGTGGTTGGATAACAATTTAGGTTCATGCAAAGTCTCTTTCAAGTCTTAAAATAGCTTCTATTTATAAGCTCATCTGAAAATTAGCCGTTTCTAATCGTTTAACACAGTTTTTGGAGTTTTCGGTAGACTCACCGGTAGACCGGTAGTTTCCGGTAGACTCCGAAACTAGCCGTTGGAAGTGCGGTTGCAACAGTCGAAAAATAACGGTCAAAAATAGAGTTTTCAGTAGACTGGGCGGTCTACCGGTGGGCATTTCCGGTCTATCTAAAAGCCATTTTCGGTCTACCTATAACTTTCAGTTTTTGATAGCTTTTTGGCATTTTTGCAAATTCTGACAGTTTTTGGCGTTTTTCAAAGTACGACTTCTAAACATATTTTAAACACTTTAAAAACATTGGAAATCACTTTGAAAAGAATATTTTGGCTATTGCAAACTTATTTTAGTTTCCTAAAAGTATTTAACAATAATTTAGAAAGTGTTTATACCAAAACAAAGTCTAGTTTGCAAATAGAAAATTTCTTTTTAGCCTATATCAAATAGTCATGATTTCAAACATATTTGTAACTTATTTTGTAGTGCCCAAAGTTCTCATAAGTGCATCATGCCACTAATAAACATCCTTGCATCTAGATTTCATAATTTCATGAGTAATTCTAAAATTTGACTCCAAACTAAGTTTTCACTTGTCATAGTGCCCAGAAACTATCACTAGTATACTTTTCAACAATACACCTCAAGATATGCTAATTAAAGGTACATTTCTATTCCTACATGCATATAGGCCGAAAATCATATTTATTAGTGTGATTTGAGTTTCTTAACTGATTAACGAAATTCTTGGAGTATACATGTGCAGTGAAAGATCGATTCAAGAACCCTAGAATGCTTGATGTGTGCATGGGTAATATAAGTGTCTAATTGACATTTTCCTTAGTTTTTAACACCATTAGGAGCTAAAACCCATCTTAACCTCTTGTATAGGTATAAGCTACGAAAATGGGCATTGGAAGTACTTAAATGAAAATTTCTTGAGTTTCTAGTTAAGTAAGGAGCTAAAACACACCTTAAACTCTTTCTTACCTATGAGTTACGAAAATTATAGCTAATTAATCAGTTTTTTTATCTTTTAAGTAAGGGACAAAGCTACACACACTTTGATGGCCATAGTTTTACACTAATCTGATTTAGGGGAATTTGTTTAAGCCTATAGTTATAACATGTTAGAGACAACTAATAAGTGTTTTATTAAGCCCTAAACTAGCTTATAACCAGATTATTGACCAAATAAGAGACAACCTTGACTCCTAGGGAAGTGTGCAAGCCAAGGGATAAGCACCTACACAATTTGCCTCTAATCTGACTTATGCTTAGGTTAATGACAAAATAAAAGTTTGGGATCTGAAATCTTGGAACTTGTGCCATCAAGTGGCTGAACTCAAGTTGTAAAACCATCCCTAGCCCCATTCTTACAGCCCAAAAAATGTCCTCCCACCTCTCTCACTCTTTCCTGGTTTTTCTTCTCTTCCCCAAGCAGCTGAAGCCTTCTCCAATCCCTTCCATGGGTTTCTTTCCTTTCCTAAACAGTCAAAGCACCCATTTCTCTTTTCCTTGAGGTAATTCCTTATTTTCTCAAACAATTGAAGCCTCCCATCCCTCTCCCTCTCCCCCAACGTGTACCTCCTGGTTCTAGTGGCAGCCTCCCAAGCATAGTAAGAAAACAACTCTTGCTTATAAACAGGTGAGTAGATTTCACTTATAGGTTGTATATGTGATGGTGATGTTATTTGAAGTCTACTTTTATACTCATTACTAGATATGTGCTATTAGAAGTTTATTTCTGACCTAATAAGTAGAATACTCCATTTAAAACTTTTGGAAAGGTTAACTGATACATATGAGTGGGTTTGATGTTTAGAACTCATTCTAGTGATCTAGCAAGCTAGGAACTACAATAAAAGCTTATAATCTTATGGCTGGCGTGTAATGGTACTATAAGAGGTGAAAGATGAAAACTAATGAAGGAACATGAGGAGTTAGCATGTAATGGTGCTACAATAGGTAAAAGATAAGAATTAGTGAGGAATATGAGGAGCTAGCCTATATTGGTGATACATAAGGTAAAAGATAGAAAAGAATGAGAAAGCATAAGGAAACTGATGGGATTAGCTAAACTATGCATTTAGATGGATGATATGCTATTATTCTTAGACCTAGGTTCATATAATGTGATCATGGTAATGGTATTGCTACCAATGTTAAACTTTAATGTATAGGGCAGTATTGATATGATAAACTTACTACCATTGTGACTACTAGGAAATACAAGCTTAGAAAAAGAAAAGAAAAGGTAGGAAGTATTATTGTCTATAGATGTAACAGTTAATTGTCAATTACATGATATGTTCATAAAGAAAGACACTTAAGAGTAAACAATGACAAGGGTATTGATTGAAATGTTATGATCAGGAGTTTAAGCACATCGAGCTATCTGGGAGAAAAGAATCTGTCTCTCACTTTCATTTAACTTTCCTGGACACCA
>JXTC01000033.1:1089935-1112284 GCA_002914845.1 Trema orientale
CTCTTTAAAGGGTTCCCAAAATTAGAGAAGTTTTTCCTTAAAATCACAAGTCTGTAAAAAGGAAAATTTTAATTTTGTGGACGAGCAATCTATTGGTGGCGTGAAGTGATGATTGTCCGGGAGAATGATATTGAAGCACCTCAATATGGTAAATTTAGATGTCTTTTTCTGTTTTTTATTTTTATTTTTAAGTGAGAGTTAGTGTTAAGATTATCATATTGGGTTTTAGTTTCTTCCTGCTTTTGGACTCTTAGTTTTATTGCATTTTTTTCTTATTTATTTATTAATTTATTTTTTTGGTAGTGTTTGGCTGTTTTCTCGTCAATTCCTGCGTTAGTGGAGATTCTTCTTCAGTTGTAATGCAATCTTTTTTACCATAAAATTAGTAGTTAATGTATTATGATACGATAGTTTATATTGGTACATGTTGCTTTAGTTTTGTATATTGATATATTCATATAAAATTAATTATTTTATAATTAAATTTAACATGCAGTCTGCTTGATTTTAACTTTGCATACTCTTTTGCTCTATAAAAATTATTTTTTAATATACGTATTAATGTGAATATATGTATTAACATTATCATGTGATTGGAAATATATATATAAGTAAAATTAGATTGTTGGAATTGTGATAGTTTTGGTCCATATTTGTGTTTTATGTATACTGAGGTAGGATGCTGTATTTATAGACTACATATTCTAATTTTATTTTGTCATTTGATTACGAAATCCAATGAGACAGAGGTCTTTACACTAAAAGTTAGAAATGGTCAAATGCTTTACGTTGGGGGTAATGCGACCTATGTTGACTGGATAAGTATGGATTATTTTGGAATGTTTACATTGTGTAAGATTGCTGAATTACTAGGGTTGAAAAAACCATTAAGATTCTACTATAGTCTGCCTAGGCCTTTGGAAAGTTGTGGATTTTATATTGTTACCAATGATAAGGAGTGCACAAGGATGATTTTGTACATGTTAGAGGATAAGGCAATGAAACTTTACATTACAGAAGTGTCAAGCATTTCTTCTTTGAACAATGCCGATTATGGTTCTACATTTGAGCAACTTACATGTGATACATATGATTTCAATAGTAATGACTTTGTCTATGAATATGATCTTAATCAAATCTCTCAAACCCCCCAAACATTAGAACCTAATGCTGGACATGATCAAGACAATTATGTCCCTGATTTGCATGATGTAAGAATAGATGCTACATGCTATAGTAGAAGAAAATCAGCATTAAATATGGAAGATCCATATTATGAGCAATCTGATGATGACATTGAGGGTGTGGAACCAGAAAGGGTGAATGAAAAAGAATGGGGAAGTGGGTCTACTGTGGCTGGGGAGTATTGGTAATAAGAGTGGTGGTGGGACTTCTAAAATGAGTGAGTATGTGAATGAATGGGATAGTGTTTATGTGCAATCTGGTTCAGAAGATGAGGATGAACTTAGAAGCAGCTGTGAATCTGATGAAGAAAACATAGATGATAGTAAACATAGGAAGAGAAGTATTGAGTTTAATCCATCCATTGACATTCAAAATCCCATTTTTAAGATTGGCATGCTTTTTCCAAGTAAAGATGACTTCAAAAAGGCTGTGAAAGAGTATGGAATTAAGGCCCATAGAGTTATAAAATTTGTGAAGAATGACAAGGTCAGGATTAGTGCTAAGTGCATAGGAGATTGTCCTTGGAAAATTTTTGCATCAGTGGTTAAGGAAAAAAAGGCGTTTGCTGTAAGAACACTTAATGAAGAGCATACATGTGGGTTGAATTTTTCAACCAAATATATTTCATCAAAAGGGTTGGCCGAAAAATATGAGACTAAATGGAGATATGAACCAAATTGGTCAATTTTTGGATTCATACAACAAGTTAGGAAGGATACAAAATACGATATGTCACCATTTCAATTTTACAGAACAAGATCAATGGCAATGAAAAAAATTCAAGGATCGATCAAAGAGCAATATAGTTGGCTTTGGGACTATTGTGAAGAGCTAAGAAGGACAAATCCTGGCTCTACTGTTATCATAAAGTGTAATATAGAGGGTAATGGAAATCCTCAGTTTGAAAGGCTTTATATATACTTGGCTGCGTGTAAGAAAGGATTTACAGCTTGTAGACCACTAACTGGATTATACGGTTGTCATGTTAAGGGTCACCACAAAGGACAATTTTTGGCTGCAGTCGGGATTGATCCTAATAATGCAATATATCCTATTACCTATGCACTTGTGGAATCTGAATGTAAATCATCATGGGAGTGGTTTCTTAATCTATTGGCAGCGGATTTGCACATTTAGACTCCTAACTGTATTATATGGATATCCGACAAGCAAAAGGGTTTAGTGGAGGCTATTAAAGAGAAATACGATAGGAGTTGTCATAGGCATTGTGTGAGGCATATGTACAATAACTTTAAGATTTTTCATAAAGGCCTAGTTTTGAAACAATATTTATGGAATACTGCAAGAGCAACAACTGTGCCAAGGTAGGAGCTTATTTCAAAATTTTATTTATTACATTGTTCTTATATATTTTCATGGCTGTTTTGCTAATGTTATTGATTGCAAAAACTCCTTTTATAATAGGTTTGAAGCTCATATGGAGAAAATAAAGCAAGATGACATAGCTGCCTATCGATGGCTTGCTGAGAAAAACCCTCAACATTGGTCAAGGGCACATTTTTCTGACTGAATAATCTGTGTGACTCCTTTAACAGCTCTATTCTTGAGGCACATGATAAATCAATCATCACACTATTGGAAAATGTGAAGATATATGTAAGGCAAAGATTTGAGACCAAAAGAAACGAGCTTACACGATGGAAGTATGATGTTGGTCCTAGGATTTACAAGATTATGGAGAAAAATCAGATTGCCTCCTGATCTTGTATGGTCGATTACTGTGGTGATATGAAGTTTGAAGTTAGATGTTTTGAAGGTACTCAATATATGGTGAACTTGAATGCAGCAACTTGTGCTTGTAGAAGGTGGGACTTAACTGGTTTACCTTGTGTGCATGCTATTGTATATATTGATAATAGAGGTTTAAAATGTGAATGCATGTTACAAGAAGGCAACTTATGAGAAAGTTTATGCTGAGGTGATAAACCCCATGAATGGACCTGAACTTTGGAAAAAGACTCGTTGGAAACCTGATCAGGTACCTCCAGAGAAAAATCCTCCTGGCGGACCCAAAAAATTGAGGTGCAAAGAACCTGATGAGATCCAAAAGCAAGGGAATAAAATATTAAAGATGAGCAGAAGCCATGTAACTTTAAAATGTGGAAATTGTGGTTTATGGGTCATAATGCAAGAACTTGTGGAGAACCACCAAAAAACGTGACCAATGGTGAATCAGCTACTGTAACTATGCCCACTAATGAACTACCTACTGCAGCTATGCCACAACCAACTACTGAACCATCTATTGCAGCCATGCTAACTAATGATCTAGCTATTACCATACCACAACTGAGTACTATGAATTTTATTGATATTCCCATAGTCTCTAAAGCTAGAAGCAATAGAAGGAAGTTGAATGTAATATGTTATATTAATATCTTCTTTTTCTCTTTTTTTCTTTTTTTTTTTCCTTTTCAAGATCCAGCCACATCAGCTCACATTTTTTTTTTGTGGCTTTGCCTAGGTTTGTAAGACAAGTGACACTCAGGGTGGGTATGAACAGTTTACTCTATTTATTGACCTACTTGAAACTACCAACAACAACAAAGGGAAAACATGTGATAATGGAAAGAAGAAAGTGTCCAAGTTCTGAGCCAAGTCTAGTTTTCAATTAAACAAGATTGTTTTTTTTTTTCTGCTAAGTTATGAGCCAATTGGGATTCTGATATTTTGTTTAGGATGTGCACATATAGGCATAAAGAGATTATTTAGATTATTGTAAATTGTTTTGGTAACAATTTAGATTATTCATGAAAAAATAAATCACGATAAGCACTCCTGTAGTTTGACAATCATATTCATAAGCACCGGTGCCAAAAAATTCAACTAATTATTACCCAAAAAAAAGATATATTTCATTTCATAATAATCATAACTTCTTAATATTACACCACTATATCCATACATCTCATGAACCTGATTAAACTTATTTTCCTAACAAACTACAGGGAAAATAACATAATATACTTGGAATTAACTAACATTACAAAGCATTAAAAAAAAAAAGATGTCTTCTTTTCTTCCTTTCATGGTATGAATTTTGAACCATTTTTCATACAAGAGGTCTATTACTCAACATGATTATAAACAGTAGCATCATCATAAACAAAATTAATATCAATATAATCCAAAGCATTCTTTTGTCCATTTTTTTCATTAGCTTTTCTTAATCTCATCTCCTCCTCCACGACTTTCTCTCAATATCTCTTTTAACTCCTCAATTTTAGAGTCCAAATTTCTTGTTTTGTTCAACAGTCCAGTAATCAATACTTTTGCTCTATCACAAATAGGAGGGTCGCACCATGAAAAGACACTACAACCACCATTGCCATTTCTCTACAAGTAAATTACTTAAAAGCCATCAAATAATTGAAAAAAAAAAAAACAATAACAAATATGGAAAAATTCCAAGTAAACCCAGTAACAAAAACCCCAAATTTCATCGATAAAAACATTTACATTTGCATTATAATTTTCGCACCCACAGAACCTCCTCTCGGGATTGTTCTCTGTCTATGACGTAAATCGTTGGCTTGGCCTCTTACAATAGCATATTTGGTGTTCTGAAGACTAACATATTCTCCTCATTCGCAAAAATCCTTCCAAAACAATTTTGCCTAAATCAGTTGCGTGCAGAAAAATCCTAAAGAGGCACATATCTTCATTCCTCGTCTTCTTCCCCTCAACTCTTAAGGAGTCATTTTTTTTAGGGGTGGCAATTCGGGTTACGACACGATGACACGACACGATTTTTTGCGGGTTAGGGTTGAAGAAAAAAGGGTGCGGGTCGACCAATCTGACACGAATAAAAAACGGGTCGGGTTCGGGTCAACCCGCTTGACACAAACTTGACCCGTTTGACCCGCCAACAAATATATATATAATTAAATTATAAAAATATTTTTTATTTAATTTGTTTATGACTATTATTATAGATATATTTAATTTGTACAATGTAAGTGTTTGAGATTATAAGTTATTAATTATATTTATAAATTATCCTTAATTTATTTATTTTAAAATGAGACAATAATAGCCTTAGAAAAAGAAAATATAAGTTAAAAAAATACGGGTCATAGCGGGTTGGCGGGTCAAAAACGAGTTGGCGAGTCAAAATCGGGTTATGAGTTGGATGTTATTCACCAAAGTGGGTTGTGCGGGTCAACCCGTTTTAGGTACGGATCGGGTTAGTGTTGATGGTTTTCTGACACGACGGGTCACGGGTCGGGTTCGGGTTGACATAATTTATGTATATATTAGACTTCAACCCGACATGAACCCGACCCGTCGACACGAATTGACACCCCTAATTTTTTTCCCTTAAAATATCCTTCCATCTGAGCTCACATGGTACCTCACGTGCATTTACCGTGAGAAAGTTAACGCCAGTTATCATTTAGGACCAAATTGCTAGCAATCAAATAGTCAAGGAATTTAATTGCCAAAATTGAAAGTTTAGGGACCAAATCGTAACAACTCGTATAGTCAAGGGACCAAATGCGCCAAAAACCCTTATCAAAAAAAGAAGAAAGAAAGAAAGTTTTAGAGCCAAAAGTACATAAATTGCAGCGGTGTCAAAATCACATATCATTTGACAGCACAATGCAGTGGACACTAGGCACTGCAAGCCGACCCGGCATCATTCATTAGGCCCCTTTTGGCTTCGAATTCAAAGAACCTTCGTACTAAATATTAATTTTTATAGCTTCCCAATTAAGTGTAACATGTTATATGTACATATGTAATTTTTTTTTTTAAAAAAAAAGAGACAAAAAACGTGTTATGTGTAGATGTTGTGAAAATAATTAGACCCCAACCAACAGACAAATATAAATTTCAGTATCAATATTGCCAAAACAATATGGTATGCT
The DNA here is from genome assembly GCA_002914845.1 of Trema orientale. Lineage (NCBI taxonomy): Eukaryota > Viridiplantae > Streptophyta > Magnoliopsida > Rosales > Cannabaceae > Trema > Trema orientale. The sequence continues at coordinate 1,096,013 of JXTC01000033.1, forward strand.
CATGTATCTATATATGAATCATATTCGTGGTTAATATTAGAATGCGTTACGCATCCTTATCTATATGATATATGAACGAGGTGCTGCTACGTACATTGCTTTATATCCATTTTTCTCTTTGTTTGGATAAGTATGTTTAGTTTAAACAATAGTTGTTCGAAATAAAAGTTACATGCAGATTAAAAGGGGATTTTATTTTTAATGTAATACTCCTATTTCACGTGTGGCGGTTTAGAACTCATAGAGAACAAATAAAAGAGTGAGGTAATAAATCGAATAATAGATTGAGAGATATTAATACGTGACGAAATATTAGAGAGTGCAACTACTAGGGTTCAAACATCAGGACAATACTATGTAATCTAATATATCATTTATCAACACTCCGAGAAAAGGCATTGAATTAACGTTCATTTTTATTTTCCAATTATGAATGCATTAATGTTTCTCATTTTCCGGGTATCTCATGAGTTTTGTATGGCATATATGCCCGAGAAATTTAATAAAAATTAAAACAAGAAAGAGAAAAGTAAATTTATATCAGTTGACAGTTGTACGGATACTAGTGTATATATTATTACGTACATGTATTGAGAGTTTATGTACGTATATGATTAAAAGAATATCTGTGCTATATATATGGGTATATGATTAAAAGAATATATGTGCTATATATATGGTTGCCAATCTAATAGGCTTTTTTTTTTTAACCTATATGTAGGTTTTTTTTTAAGCCGTTGGATCAATCATCTAATGGTAATCCAACGGTTATAATGAGGTATATGAAAAGACGTACATTATTAATGTTATTTTTCTTTCTTACTTTTTATTTGTAAAAAAATATGCATGATAAATTTCTATGGGCCAAAATAATACCTATATATAAGTAAAAAAAAAAAAATTACTGGATTAGTGTGCTATATATATATATTTGCATGTACACATATAAATAGTTGTAGCTGGTATGCTTGACAAACTAAATAGCTCTAGCATCCTCAACTTAAAGCATTTGGATAAATGATTCTATTAGTTTCTCGATTAAGGAGAAAGTTTCACTTTGGTCCTTAAACTTTAAATTGTGTTATACTGATCCTTAAACTATTAATAACATATTATTTTAGTTTTTTTTTTCTATATATTTGTTTGATTCTCAACAAAATGAGCATATGAGTTGCATTTCTCATTTTTGTATTAGTGATTTCAATAAAACATCACATTTTGGACAATTCTATGTTGCATTCTTGTCCATCGCGCAATTAATTAATTTTTGTTCAATCAATCATTTTTAAACTGAATCAATTTATATTCTAATTTCTTTATAGTGTTGGAGTATACTATATTTCTGCACATAATATAAGTATTGTAGATGTCAAATTCTACAATTGAATTTATTGGAGGGTCCATGATTACTTATAATCATGCATCTAGAAAAAATAGGTTAATTTGTTGGGTTGTACTCATGAGAGCTATCTATATATTCTTTGCAGGGATCAAACCTTGATGTAGTTCTAATTTCCCTATAAAATAGCAAAAAGTCAATTAAACTACATAGGACAAAAAAGAGGACGACTATAGAGATTTTGGTATAGACTGTATAGAGAGAACGTAGTAGAATAAGGAGATATAGAATGAAGATCTAGAATGAAGAAGAAGACTATGTATTTATAGGCAAATAAGAGGTATTTAACAAGGTTGCTGATCCAGTAGTTTTTTTTTCTTTTAAATATGTGTAGGTATTTTTTTTTCAGCCGTCAGATCATCATCTAATAGTGATCCAACGGCTATAATGAGGTGCATGAAAAGATGTGCATTATTAATATTTTTTTTTCTCTTTTACTTTTTAATATAAAAAAATGTGCATGATAAATTTTTATTGGCCAAAATGATACCTATGTATACGTAAAAAAAAAATACCTACTGGAATAGTGCCGATATAATAAATAGGAAACTCTATTAATTAGATAATAATTAATAATTATCTTTTGGGTAATTTAGTCAAAATAGGATACTTACTAGATAATGTATGATCTGAAATATAATTATGCTGATATTCATAAATAATAATTATCTATTTTCTGAAATAGGGGACCCCATAAAAACATAAATATCTTTGTAGCCACATATAGGTCCTAAAATGAGCCGTACGAAGTTTACCCCCAACAATCAGCCCCTCATTCCTCAGTACGAGTTTACTCGGACTTGAGGAGTAGTTCAAGTTAAGCCTTCGCTTCGTCTTGTAATACTTTTCTTGCATTTTCTTGTTAGATAACAAATCAATATAAAGTAATTAAACTTTGAAAATCAAACTTGTAAAATATGAATTTGCATTGTCATTATATTTTACGGCTCCCATAACTTATTTGGAACGGATAGAAATTAGAGATCTCAGAATTCATTTGGAACGGAGAGGAATTAGAACTCTCGGCTATCTTCCACACACACCTTGCCAAGAGGATTTAAAAGCACTCATCAGAGAGGGCGGCTCCTGGAACTCGTTTGGAACGGAGAGAAATTAGAGTTCTCAGCTATCTTTTATACACACCTTGCCAAGAGTATTTAAAAGCACTCATCAAAGAGGGCGATTCCCAGAACTCGTTTGGAACGGGGAGGTATTAGAGCTCTCGACAATTATCGTTCTCTATGTAAAGAGGATTTCAAAGCACTCATTAGAGAGAGCGGCTCTTGAAACTCGTTTGGAACATGGAGGAATTGGAGCTCTCGATAGTTGTCGTTCTCTATGTCAAGAGGATTTAAATACACTCATCGGAGAGGATAGCCTTTGGCTATTTTTTCTTCGCCAAGAGGATTTATGAGCACTTATTGGAGAGAACTTTTTTGTTTTCTCCGGATATTATATTATGTCTTATCGCTCTGAGTCATAGTAAATGATTTTGGCTGAGATAAAATAGTAATAGGAAAATATACGAGGATGCTAAATATAATATAATCATTAAAACGCGATTAAATCAATCATATTAGTTGCTCAAGCAATTCAAACGAGTCAAATAATTCATGAAGTGTTTCAACTAATCCAAAGAATTCAAATACATCAAACAATTCAAATCAAACTAATCAATTCAATTACACCAGACAATCCTCACATCAACTATGTACATACAATCCAAGTCAATCAGCTCAACTACACCAATAAAATCAATCATTCCGGACAATCCAAACAAGTCTTTATAAAGCAAATCATTCAAATAAAAAATTATCACAAAACAAACAAGTCAAGCACTTCAAACCGATTAAATGTCAAATGAGTCAATCAAACAAGTCACTAAATTCAAGCCAATCGATTTAAGCTACCCAAGTAGCAAACAAATTACTCCAAACAAACCATACAAATCAAGTCAGCCAAATACCAGACAAGTTACTCCAATCAAACCAAAAAATTTATGCCAATCAAATAGCAGACAATCCAATCAAAAGATTTCACACCCAAATAACTTCAAACACTCAAGTCAAACAATTCATCCGATCGTTTATTCAAGTTAATCAATCCGGATACTAATAAAAATTAAGTCAAATATTGCAAACCAGCAAACCATACAAACAAAATAATCCAAATCAAGCACAAAACAAAATAATCCAACCAAAAGATTTTGTACTCTAAATAATTTCAAACGCTCAAACTAAATAGTTGAATCAATCATTTATTCAAGCCAATCAATCAAGATAATTAAAATAGAATCAAATATTTCAGCAAATCCAAATAATTTAAATAAAACAATTTAATCAAAGGAAACCAATCCAATATATCAATCACGTTAATCTATCAAACTAGTTATTTCAAACACATAATGTAGACCTTTGAATCAAACAATTATAACATGCAACCTAAATTCATTTGATCAAACAATTATTGTCATTAGAATACTTATCTCCTTGATAGTTTTATGAAACTCTAGAAAGTTGAATCTAATTGAAACTACAGATGCTTCCTTTTTTTAGTCTCTCATTATTACCCCCATCAGCCTCCCACTCTTCAATGCGAGTTTACTCGAACTAGAGGAGTAAAGAATAATATTTTAACAAGCTTGTTCTCATACTTTTTCTTGAAGCATGTCCAAGATATAATTCTCATCCACTGCAATCACATATTCTAAACAGGAAAATTACTAACGATTAAGAGATCATGTGAAAAAATTTTAATTACTATTCCACAGTGGACAAAAAACGACAGTAAGCCAAGTAATAAAGAAAAACACAACATAAAATGAATAAAACAGTTTTTTTTTTTTTCTTTTTGTTTTCCAAAAGATGAGTTCATAAATAAATTTAACATGAATGGAATTATAATGATCCGTATGCTACAAATAAAACGTAACTATAAATTACGCACATAATATTTCTACCTTAATGTGTAAAAGTTAATAAAACAATCGGACTTTTTAGAAGCATAAACATGTATATAAACTACATGTACATACAATTTTATTTTAATAATATTTTTTGAAGACAAGATGTTATTGTAAAGTAGTAAATACGAACATTAGCTTCCTATACCATTTTTAATTAAAAGTTATACAATATATTTAAAAAACATAAGCCTCCAATATTGATCCAGTAACAAAAATAATCTCACGGAAGGTGTTTGTAGGATAATAAAAAAAAAAAAAAAATCAAGTAACAAGATCTATAGAGCACATGTCTTGAAGAAAATTTTTAAAACAGATTAGAGAATACAACAAAAAGTGTAATTAATAAAAGGAATATAGATTAAACCCCCTTTTTTTTGGACAGTAAACTGAATTTTTAAAAGTGTTGAATATTTGCGCCTAAGTAACAAAAATAAATTTCATAAGTAATTACGACAACAGGCTCAATATATTCACGTTTCTATAATAGAATTAAATTAAAAAATAACATGGTATAAAGACAATACGATATTCATAGATATGAGAAGAATATGATAAATTTGGTGAATATATATCTTTGGTAAATGAAAGTCAACACACACCAAAAATTCAAGACGACACACACTTACTCCAACAGTCCAATTGTAGATGCCAAATTCTACAGAATTTATTGGAGGGTCCATGACCACTTTTAATCCTGTATCCAGAAAAAATAGGTTAATTTGTTGGGTTGTGCTCATGAGAGCTGTCTGCATATCCTTTGCAGAGATCAAACCCTGATATAGTTCTGATTTCCCTGCAAAATAGCAAAAAGTCAATTAATATAGGAGAATAAATAGGACGACTATAAAGATTTTCATAGAGACTGTGTGGAGAGAACAGAATAGAATAAGGAGATATAAAACGAAGACCTAGAATGAAGAAGAAGATTATGTATTTATTGCTGGAATTTGACCTAACACTTAGGAAAAATCATACATGCATGCAAAATATGGAAAAACATATGATCACATCATGAACGCAGCAGAAAAGTTAGTAGATCTAGGTTTTAAAACTTTTTATGAAAACAGTTTTCATAACCATAGAACATAGATATATCAAGTACAGGATTATTTTAATATAAATAAAATCTAGATGCATAAACCCTAGAGATTAGATTAGGATTTACCTCTTATAACATGCTCCTCCTTGATCTCCTTGTTGATGATGATCAAATTTTCAACTCTAGATCTTCTTATCTATGCTCTAACTCTCGGTTGATGAGGCGAGTGGGCACTAAGTTAAATCCTTCGTTGGAGAACGATCAAGAACACATTCTTGATCCTTTGGAACACCGGGATGTGAGATGAGACTGCGAGGTTACAAAAAATTTTTTCTCTCCTCTTTTTCTCAGCCTTAGCCGAATTCTCTCTCTCTCTCTATTATACGTGTGACACTCTAAGTGTTACTGTGCAGTTTCTTCTCTCATATATCTTATATATATAGACCCAAAAACTGCTAACCTAGTTTAATTAGGATTGGGTTTGTTCTTTAATTTGGGTTTTGGGTATATTTTTATAAATATGTTCAACCTATGTAACTTATTTATAAAAATACCAACTTCTATGTAAAATCATTATTTTACATAGTTTCATGAAACTAATTTCATAAATACCACTAACCAATTAATGAGCTTTGTTGAGCTAGACAAGGGACCTAATGGATCCAAATAATCTAAGCTCCAATAGTATAATAAATACATAATAACTTTTATTATAGTATTTATATAAATACTATTATTAAAGAAGACACTCTACTAAAGGCCCAATACTGCACTCTTAGAATAAATATCTTGCCTTTTATAGAGATTTAATCAACTAGCCTTGATTAGCCAATTCATTTAGCATATTCTATACCACATATAAAATCTCCATACAATGCCGTAGTTGGATATGTGAAATTACCGTAATATCCCTCTAACACATATTTACCTTTAAGTTACTATCTTTCTATCAAGGAATAATATTGTTGATAATTTTATTCTCAATGGCTATTTAGACAAAATTATCAACTAATTCACAAAGTGAATACTAAAGTCTTAAATTTAATTATTCTATGAATCTTGAAAATACTTTAAAGTGGCATTAATGTATAGTGTCCTTAACCATTTGGTGTTCCCGTCAATTCATAAATCATAACCTCCAATATGTCAGAGTTCACCTCTAATTTCACAGAGGCCTTTTAACAAATTAAATGGCTACAACCCATAAAAGCAAGTCCAGTCAAACATCAAGGATTAAGACCTACATACTAAGAGCTAGTTTGTAGTAATAATAAGAATTGAGTTACGACACTCCAATTCTTCATATTACCTGGTCCAATTCAATACACATAACTTATTTATGTTATACTAGTATTTCCATCAGAAGTCAGACACTTCAATAATTTGAGACACATCATTTCCATTGAGATAGGCAAACACTACAACATTTAGTAAATAAAAAATTTCATCTTTATTTACAGATTATGAACTAATTGATTTAAACTTAGATAAAGAAACAAGTTTCCTTATAATTAACAATTAATCATGTTTGTTTCTTTATACACAAAATAAAGTCATGGAATCTTTTTCAGATAAATAAACAATTCAACTGAGACACTTTAATCTAGCAAATATCATACTCGCATATAAGAGACAGTTGTTTACATTAAAAGGATAAAATTAGAAATTTACTTTTTAGGGCAAATACCCCAACATTTATAGACAAATAAGAGGTATTTAATAAATAGCAAACTCTATTAATTAGATAATAATTAATAATTATCTGTTAGATAACTTAGTCAAAATAAGATACTTACTAGATAATGCATGATTTGAATTATAATTAAGCTGATATTCATAAATAATAATAATTATTTTTTTCTGAAATAGGGGATTTCATAAAAATATAAATACTTTTTGTAGCCACATATAGGCCCTAAAATGAACCTTACGAATTTTACTCCCAACAAATATAACATAATAATAGAGGTGTCTTATGTACTTATTTTGTTAAGAACCAAAACGAGTCAATTTAAATTATAAGAGCGAAAATGATGAGACTTTTCTCATAATCTAATGACCAATTAGATCATTTATCCTAAAATATTTTATCAACTTTTTGTTTTGACTCGAGAAGTGCATGTGTCTTTTCATAACTTCAAATGGACATTTTTTGACACTCTGACGTAATATTATTCCTTTTTAGATGATTATTATTCTTAGATCCATGTCTTCGTAGATTCTTTGACCAAATTATGATCGTTATTAGTTTAGATACCACTATAAAGCTCATGCCAATGAACGGCCATAATACAAATCATTTATTCACCCAGTAGTCATGCCACTGATCGTATTAATAAAGTAAGAGGAGAAAGGATTTCAGAAAGAAAGAGCATTATTCATCACATGCTAGCCGGCCAAGTTAAAAAAAAACAATGTAGTGAGATTATATGAAAATAAAGGCATAAAGAAATGTACCAAAAGTTCTTTATTATTATTGGATATACGATGATTTTATTGGTTGGCATGATTCCTGGGCTAAGGAAGAAATCTGAGCAGCCATTGGCAAATAAGATTGTGCACAATCGAGTGTCCACGTAACTTCTGTGAATTATCGTGTTCATATGCCCAATTAGGTCTCTTGTTTTCTATTTATAAAATAATCACCTAGGTCCATTATATTATTTTTCAAGGTTTTATAAGCCAAAAATGATCAAATTAAACATGATAAATATAAGCCAAGCAATAATTATATAAAACCGGCCTATAGATGTATTCATATTATTTGACTTTTTGTCACATTTTTGGTTGTTGTTTATAATGCCCCGAATTTCTTATTTTGTTGGTCTAATATATTATATTACATCCCCTCAATATATATATATATATATATATATATATATTGTTACAAGCAAACTAGTCTATATATGGTGTCGTGGAAAATTCAAGGCATATTCATAGGTAGGTCTAGCCTCTAATGAATAAAACATCAAATGTTACGTACCTACCTTCAATCACTCCCGCACCAAAATATTTAAAAGGAAAAAAAGAGGATGTTGGACTGTTGGCGCTTCAATAATTTCATTTTCAAATTGGGTAGGCAGGAAAGCTATTGAAATGACAAAATAAAATGGCATTTATCGATCATTTATATATGTATAGGCTAAGACATGAATGGTGTTATGCTTTTGAACCTTTCTTGTGTATTTGGTCCACCAAATAAATATAGATTTGGTTGGTCTCTATTTTGAAAGACGACTTTCATAATTTAAATGTGGGGACGTGGAGAAAGTATATTTGTATAACATACTAATTAATGGATTTTTTTTATATATAATTAATGGAGCTGAAGTAATCAAAGTTTACTCCATTTGGCATATTGGTTGTTATGGTGTTTAGAGGACGCTAGAAGGCTAGAACTCAACAAGAGAGTGACTCATGCATTAAATAAAACCCAAATATGTATAAGCACTAGACAAGTCGGCCAAACAGGCAATATGGTCTTTTGTTGGTTGGAATAAAAGCATGTTAAAAATATTAATTTGCATAGAGATGAATTACACGTTTTGTTGTTGCTTTATTAAATAGTCTTTGGCGATTAGGCAAAGGATTACCATAGGCAGTTTTTTTTTTTTTTTTTTTTTTTAAGTGAGGCTTAACTAATGACCACCACTTACTACAAATTAAAGGAAAATAACACACACACACTACCAAGGTTTGAACCCCTGACCCCCCAAACACACACACACAACCCTCAAACCTTGGACCAACTGAACTAGCCCCAGTTGGCAAGATTACCATAGGCAGTTGCTTCAACTGAATGTACATAGTACAAATACATAGTACAAAAATTAATACAATTTAACATTGAAACTTATACGTCCTTCTCCGTTCTTTCAAGCTCTATAGTTGATATCTATATATCAAATCATGTTAGCATCAATATAGTAAGTAATTGGCATCTTTGCTTAATTCTCTTTGAAACATTAATTGTCTTTCAAGCTCTATAGTTGATATCTATATATCAAATCATGTTAGCATCAATATAGTAAGTAATTGGCATCTTTGCTTAATTCTCTTTGAAACATTAATTGAATGAACCGATATTGTATCTTATGGGTGAAGTGAGAGGAAAAATTGTGCAGCCACAAAGATATCATGCAAGATAACAACTGAAATAGACAAACTCGAACATATCAAAATTCAGATGGGAGAAATTGCATTCTAGCACAATATCAATTTGATCTGGCTTATAAATTTGTGGATCCTTATGAAATCCTATAAAGGAAAAAGGGGGAAAAAAATAAAGAAGGGAAATTAATACTGCACTTATATACACACGCGCGCTCAAGAGAAATTAATACTGCACTTATATATACACACGCACTCACCCACATGTGTGTCATCACCATAGAAAGACCTTTTGGCTACAATTTTTTAAAATTTTTAGGAAATACAGTATACACATTGTTATTTTGAATTTTGTCTCTTAAATATTCAAACATGTTGAGGACTTAATTTGTTCATTTCTACAATCACGACTCAATGTAATGAATTGATTTTATTTTTAAATTAAGCTAAGGTCGGATGAAAATAACATTCAAACAAACATGCAATCAAGTTGCCAAAATTAAATTTTTTTATTATTGGATTTTTTTTTCTTGAATTATGATTGAAAAGGTTTGACAACTTTTAAATAGGCAACGGCATGTTTCTTGAGACAATAATAATGTTGAGATGGTCCAAGCCAACTGAGGTAGCTCAATTAGTTTAGGATTTTTGAGAGTGTATATAAGTGTGTGAGAATAGAGGAATTTGAATCCTAGTTATATAAATTTATGTATAAACTTCATAATAAAAATTAAAAAAAATAAAAAAAGATATTGGGATGGTCCAAAACATGAAGCTTGATTATTAGAGTTCGGTGTCTGTGCACATTTCATCCGTACACCTTTTGTTTTAAGATTTTTTCTAGGACTATATATTTTCGGTTTTTGCCGTGTAACGACACATTTTTTGTACCTGATTTCGAGATAATAATATTTTCTATTTTATTATCCTTTGTCAATAGTTTTTATTTTCCACTTAAATCTGTATAACCAATTTATCATTAGTTATTTTTTAACATTGATACACAGTTTCATTCGATGTAAAAGGGCAATATTTTTCACTTATTTACTTATTTTGGTCGAAGCATACGTATATATTGGGCGTTTTCCTCTTAATATATTAATATTACATGCCTATTAGTTGCTAATTAATAACTTCAACAAATATATATTGCTTTTTATTTGGTATATGTATATATTTATGTGCTTTTGGTGATTGACAATCCTGTTTTGGATATTAATGCTACTTTTAAAAAAAGGTTAAAGTCTTAAATTCTTAGAAAACCTAGGGAGTTAATGATTCTTAAAAAGGGTAAAAGATCTTTGGTTACCATGTCTGGGCAATGAAACTTTTGTACATAAATATAAGATTTCTACCTTCTTCTACCCTATCTATTATTTATTATATAGAACCATACAAGTTTACAGCCATGAACCATTTACCTTATTTTATTATTGTTAATGGAAATTGTAGAACTAACTCTTAACATATACTTTTTTAAACTTCATTATGCGTGTAATTGAATTATCAATGGATATTTTATGTGAGATATTATCAAACAAGAAAAGAACCGTCAAATTCTTGAGAACTGAGAAGTAGTTGACCACAAATCCATTTTTCTGTGTTTTTTTTTTTTTTTTCTTTCTGTTGGTGAAGTACAAATACTTTCTTACTTGACATTGGAAAAGAGTTGAAAATAAACAAATTAACCAAATCCCATTATCCCACGTGCATGATAATATTCATACACCAAGGGTTAAAATATTAAGCATGTGCTTTATGTGCATCTCACAAAAGCCTCGATCAAGCACTCATTTTCACGCTAATCGGAATCAAACCCGTAAAATTACAGATCAAAAGGAAGGGTGAAAAGGTAAATTGAAAAGCACCGATAGAAAAAGGTTTTGGCTTAGCGCAGACAAAACACGGTCATACAATCTCTTCTTGGTCATTGGGCCACCCATTTTCACTCTCCTCGAGATTTTATTTAATTTTATTTATCTTTTTTTCTTAATAATTTTATTTTTGGGGTTTTATCCAAATTATTTAGTCTGCTTACGCATTACTAGCTACGCAGATGCACTCTCTTTAGAAGAGAAAGAGAACGCTTGTTGTTGTTGGAGCAAGAATATGAGTATACCCGTAACCCATGTATGATGATAACGCTGATGCTGTAAATGGTGGCTTCTTGGTTTTGACGGAAACTTTTCATCAAAAACCCAGGTGCCCATCTCAACTTTAGCAATTTTTTTTTATATATATATTTTATTTATATATTATTTTGCTATAGTTCATCTAAGTTAGCTGCTATTGTTGATTATATTAATGGAAGCGTATTCTCTGAAATGCTTAGTTATGATTGTTTTGAGTGTATAATTTGCTTGCTTCATTCCTTTTATGTTTTATCATAAAAATTGTGTTTGGACTGGGATCTGTGTTTTTGGGTCTGAACGTTTTTAAGATTTAATGTTGGACCAAATTACTTCACTAATAATGTTTTTTTGTTATTTCCCTTGTGGGATTTTAATGTTGACCAATTTAGCCTTGGAAGGTGGTCTATGGATGCTGCCCGGGGATTTTGAAAGAGGAAGCTTTTTGGGGACTGGGGTTATGGTTTTATGGGTTAAATTGTTGAGTCAGTGATGGGGAGTGTGAGTGAGGAAGAGGATCAATACTTTGACACCCGTGAGGACATTACCTCTGTGTCCGATTCGGGTTCGGATTGCCCTGAGAATGCTGATTATGATTATGGGGTTATTGAGCCTTTTCCTGGGAGTTTAGGATATGAGGTTTGGATTAATAACCCAGAAAGTATTCATGAGAGGCGCAGTAAATTTATACAATGGATGAATTTGAGTGAGGAAAATGTGGCATTAGAAGATCCTGGTTTCGCATCTTGTGATGAGTTGGGGCTGGAGACTGATAGAATTACCAAATGTAGTGGCGCAGTTTTAGGATCGTCGAGTTTTGATGATAGTTTATCATGCAGTCTGACTTCTGTTTCGTCTCGGTCAAGTGATGCTAGGGAATTGGTAGAAGGGAGACTGGAGGAGAATTTCGTTTGTAAGATCAGAAATTTGGATGATGGAACCGAGTTTGTTGTGGATGAACTGGGACAGGATGGGATGCTGAGGAGACTTCGCAAAGTGGGTTCGGACAGTTTGCTTACTGTTGAGGAATTTGAGAGGAGTCTTGGTTTTTCCCCTTTGGTTCAGCGACTGATGCACAAAGGAGTTGAAGAAGCTTTCAAATCTGATGTGGCAAGAAAGCATGTGAAGAGCAGGTGGTTAAAGAGAATTGGTGCTGTGGCTTGCATTGTTGATAAAAAATTGGAAGCTGGTAGCATGGATTACCATGGTAAGGCTCGGAAAGTCAAGGTTAGATCATACAGGAAACAGTTCAAGGAATTGTCAGCCCTTTATGTGCGACAAGATATACTAGCTCATGAGGGCTCTATTTTAGCAATGAAATTCAGTCCAGATGGTCAGTACCTTGCAAGTGCTGGTGAAGATGGAATTGTGCGTGTGTGGCAGGTGATGGAGTCAGAAAGATCAGCTGAGTTTGACATTCTTGACACTGATCCTTTATATGCTTACTTCACAATGAATAAATTTTCTGATGTGGTCCCCCTTAATGTGGATAGGGAGAAAAAAGTTAATTTGAACACTTTAGGAAAACCTTGCGTCATTTTCCCTCAAAAAGTTTTCAAAATATCAGAAAAACCAATCCATGAGTTCCGTGGGCACTGTGGTGAGGTCTTGGATCTCTCATGGTCTAAAAACATGGTAAGTGAATTGTTCTGGACTAATTCCGTACTTCTTTTTCTTATTCATTTTTTTTCTTTTTTGTAGAAGAGTTAATGCTGACCAATTCACCTTTTGCAGCATCTACTCTCATCATCCATTGACAAGACTGTCCGATTGTGGCAAGTTGGATGTGAACATTGCCTAAAAGTTTTTTCTCACACTAGTTATGGTGTGCCCTTGGCTGCTTGTTGCTTTTTCAATAATGTATATTCAATTAGAAGCATATCAGTTTATGATGATCAATTTGTAGGAGAATTTTGATTTTGGTTGTCTATGTATTTTTTTGTGATGCAGTCACAAGTATTCAGTTCAATCCTGTGGATGATGATTACTTCATCAGTGGTTCTATAGATGGAAAAGTACGCATATGGGAAATTTGTTCTTGTCAAGTTGTTCATTGGACTGATGTAACTGAAATAGTGACAGCTGTATGTTATCGTCCTGATGGAAAGGTTTGACATGTATTTCCGTGTTACTTTTGTGAAATGGCATTCTATCATTAGAAATCCATAATGGATCTTAATTGGATGCCTTATTTGTTCAGGGAGGAATTGTTGGTTCCATGAATGGTAGTTGCCGCTTTTATGATGCATCAGGTATGTACAAATACTACATCATTCTTTATTACAATTTAAAGTTTGATTGTTTGATAGAAAATTTGTTGGTAACTTGGTGGACATTGACATATCTGGGTGTCAGTCTAATAGTTACTGATTTAGTTTCTCCTAGGATTGGAGTTGTAGCCTGACATTTATGGAATTGAATTACATGTTCTTGCACTAGATAAAGGTCAATGGTTATACATGTGGATTATTATCTTTTCAAGAGCAAATCATTGCTAATTGTATTTGATTGGTTAGTTATGGTTTTAGTTATAAGTACGGTAGTTGAATTACATGTTCTTGCACTAGATAAAGGTCAATGGTTATACATGTGGGTTATTATCTTCCCAAGAGCAAATCATTGCTAATTGTATTTGATTGGTTAGTTATGGTTTTAGTTATAAGTACGGTAGTTGACTGCAGAGATGAATTATATAGTTTTACTGGAGAAGACATATATTGAAATTAGACTTATGACATTATTGCTTCAAGTTTCTCATTTTGCCCTTGTTTGGAGGGACTAATCTGTTTTTGGTGCGTCAACAACAAACTGGGATGGCTCAATTTTCAGTAATTTTTCTGACTCTGGAATTATGTGCCACTGCTAAGTATAGGAGACATTTGAATCTGTATGTTTGAAATCGAGTTGATTCACTCTGATCCCAAAATATATGTACCGAAGACATTTATTTACTGTACATCCTTCTCATTAAGTGATAAAAATTAAAAAACTATGAAAAAAAGCTATATGTTGTGATGATTGCTTCCGCAAATGCTAACTGCTCTGTTGAATTTATCAGATAACCGTCTGCAACTTTATGCTCAAATATCCTTGCAGGGCAAAAAGAAGTCACCACTGAAGAGGATAACTGGCTTGCAGGTGGGCGCTTCTTCCATCATTTTTCTTTTACCCTCTGCTTTCTTTCTTCCACTTAGTAGGGCTTGGTTTTATTTACTGGAATTTCCATTATTTTGTTCTTGCCACAGTTCTCTCCAACTGATCCAAGCAAATTAATGGTTACCTCTGCTGATTCCCAAGTCCGAATTCTTCATGGTGTTGATGTGATCTGCAAATACCGAGGTTGGTGCTCTTTTTTGTTATCTATTAGTGATCTGCACGTTGTGATTGTGACCATTTCTTGGTCAGATGTAAATCAGACCATTACTTGGTCAGATGTAAATCAATGTATGACACACGTCCATGTTCAAGTATTTATGCTTGGTTTTACCATTTTGAAATCTCAATCTGTTGTGCCTACGTTCTTTTCTTTTCCTTCTTCAGGGCTCCATAATGCAGGAAGTCAGATATCTGCAAGTTTCACCTATGACGGAACACACATTGTATCTGCAAGTGAGGATTCTAATGTCTATGTCTGGAACTGTAGGACTGAGGGGCCGAAGAATCACTGGTCTTCAGAGCGCTTCTTCTCAAACAAAGCTTCAGTTGCTATTCCTTGGTGCAGTAATACTAGTAGGTGCTATCTTAGTACGTCAGGAGCTTCTGTATCTCGTGATCTTTCTGTTGGAATACAAAGATACACCGAGGAAAGAGGATCAAAGCAATCACAATTCTCATCAGCCAATCACTTGTCATTGAGCCATGGATTTTTCTCAGACTCTGTCTCCAAGGGATCTGCAACCTGGCCAGAAGAGAAGCTTCCTTCAAACTCATTGCTCGTATCATCCGCAAAATGTAAATCACAACACAAGTTTATCAAGTCAATTTGTCAGAGCACGATAGGTTATCCCCAGTCCTGGGGTCTAGTTATTGTAACAGCGAGTTGGGATGGACGGATCAGAACATTCCAGAATTATGGATTACCAATTCGACTTTGAATCTATTCAGCCCGCTTGTCCTGATGGATTTCAGAGACGATTCTTCCAAAGCTAGTTGTTGAATTCAATTTATCATGGCTGTTCATCAAATGTATGGGCTTGCAATCCCAGGTATGAGGCTTAGCAGTATTCTCAATTTGTCTGATTTCCTTTCCGGAAGTTATTCAATCTGTATATCGATGTCATCCATAGCCACAGCATGTCTTGATCCAAGTAGTATAAATTGCTTGAACATTCTATTAAGTTGTTGAAGCAAATCTTGATTGTTTGGTGGGATAATTGGGTTTGTATAGTTTTTTACTTCAACAAAATCAAATCACAAGTATGTCAAACATTTCCTCATAGTTCGGCTGCACGTCAAAGAAGTGCCCGATCGAAAAAATGACTGAATATCACTGTACTTATTGCATTCTTTGATTATTTTATATTGATTAAACTGGTCATCTAGCATTCCTAGTGGCTAAGACAGCCTGTGCTGGTGAATGGCCGTTTTGTATTTTTTTATTAAAAAAAAAAAAACCAAATTGATTCGGTGT
>JXTC01000033.1:1112325-1161952 GCA_002914845.1 Trema orientale
TCATGTAAGAATGATAATAACTATCAATGGTATTGATAAGTTTTAACCATAAAATAAAAATAAAAAATAGTATTGATTAGTATTACTCTTTGTACAAAGTAGTGATGCAAGTTTCTACACTTGTAGTACATAAGAGTTACCGCATAACAGTGCCAAACTTAGTTGGTCTCATTTTTTCACTATATATGTCAATTTATGATCTTCTGGGTACTGGTACGTGTAACTCTAGCTCTAGCAATGCTCTAAGTTTTGATCTCATTATGTATTATTTTCCTTCCTTTTTTTTGGGGTGGGGGGGGGAGGAGCATGGTTGGCATTGGAGTTTTGTGCACTTTTAAGCTTTTTAAGAGCTATTGGAATGATAATAACTGCAGATTGGCAGTATCCGGGTAAGAGAGCTTAGCCACTAGTTTAGAGATGGTATTATTTATTGCTTGAGAAATGCTAGCTGCACTCTCTTTTGTACTTTATCAGTTTTGCTGTTTGACATATGGATTTTACTTTGGTTTATTTCACTAGTTCTGCACTTTGGTTTTTTGGTGTGGTTGGGGGAGTGAGGGGGGGGAGAGGGGAGAGTGGGGGTGAGGGGAGCATGGTTGGCATTAGAGTTTTGTGCGCTTTTAAGCTTTTTGAGAGCTATTGGAATGATAATAACTGCAGATTGGCAGTATCCGGGTAAGACAGCTTAGCCACTAGTTTAGAGATGGTATTAATTATTTTTTGAGAAATGCTAGCTGCACCCTCTTTTGCACTTTATCAGTTTTACTGTTTGACACATAGATTCTATTTTGGTTTATTGTAATATTAAAATATTAAACTGGATAGTGAAATTCACGCGTCAGACTATGAGACTGAAGAGTGTAAAAGAGAGCGACAAAGAGAGTGTATTTAACATTTCTCTTATTTCTTTCATACCATGTACACAACGGTTGATTGGCCACCATTAGTTGGTACACCGTGGGTACATCAGACTAAGGAAATTGATACAGCCACCATTAGTTGGTACACCGTGGGTACATCAGACTAAGGAAATTGATACAGCTTACATTATCAGTAAATTGATACAGCTTACATTATCAGTAATGCAATAGGGACCAAGGAAATTGATGTAAGTTTACATTATCAGAAATGCAATAGTGACTAAGGAAATTGATGTAAGCTGCCTTTACTTTATTAGAAATGCATTAGCTAATAATTTATTGTTTAAAAAAATGCAATAGCTAATAATTTTGGGTTGTTCTACTGCCGCTGGTTAAAAAAAAAAAAAAAAATCTTTTTTTTTTTCAATTTCGAAAATTTACTACATGGACTTCTAATTTTGTTTTTGTTTCTTTTTTCCAAATTTCCTTTCTATGAAAGTACAAGTTTATCGCTTATAAATATTTCGAAGTTGAACCTAACAAATATATATTTAAAACTGAGACAAAACAATTTCGAAGTTGAACCTAACAAATATATATTTAAAACTGTGACAAAACAAGATAAACTTTGATGATTTATGTCATGTAATTATGTTACTTAAATAAGCAAGTTGTTTATCTTCTATGATCACTTTTAAGATTCATTGTTGTTTCATCGAGTTCTGATAGGATGAATGTCAATTTTCTTTCACTAATTTTGATCCGTTGTATTAACCCATGAAACAAGTAAAATTCAAAGTAGAACTTCTGGATTTTAATTTTCCATAATTCAGAAGTTGTCAAAATAAAAATTAAAAAAAAAAAAATCCGAGCTTGATTATGTAATTTTTCCTTATTTCATCACTAATGTATAGAGTAACAACGATTTCTCTACAAAGGACTCCACAGTCCACCCCAAATAAAATGAGGAAATTATGGCCTATTTTTATGCATGAAAGAATCCAAGAAGAATGGCAGATAGCAAGAAGAAGGGTCGCTGAGTTACGTGCACAACCGTATGTCATAAATAATTACATCTAAAACTAAAACAATGCATTATATATAATTATTAATATATCAAGAAATAAACGAAAAATAGAAAAAGATTTTGTACGAAGTCTTTTTCCAACCGTTCTTATAAAAAAAAAAAAAAAATCAAATGAATAAATTATAAAATTGTATGCCGCTGACTCTAATATATAAAAAGGGGCTACTTTGTTCTAATATTGGTGGAGAGACACTTTGTATCAACAATAAATCTCCCTTTATTTTTCTCCCGTTTTTTCTGTTCTCTCGTTACGCAATTCTCTTTAGACTTGTACAAATTCGATCAAGAGAGAGAGAGAGAGAGAGAGAGAGATGGGCAGAGCTCCATGTTGTTCCAAGGTTGGTTTGCATAGAGGTCCATGGACCCCTAGAGAGGACACACTTCTCACTAACTACATTCAAGCCCACGGTGAAGGCCATTGGAGATCCTTGCCTAAAAATGCTGGTAATTAGTTAATTGATTCCTCAATTGAACTAGAAATGTATGTCTAATTAAATTTCTCAAAAGTTATTCCATATGTACATATTACTCACTACATATATACTTTTGATTTGTTACTTTAAGGCCTTCTTAGGTGTGGAAAGAGTTGTAGGCTAAGATGGATGAACTATCTAAGGCCTGATATCAAGAGAGGGAACATCACTCCTGATGAGGATGACCTTATTATTAGGCTGCATTCTCTCCTAGGCAACCGTTGGTCTCTCATTGCGGGTCGGCTTCCGGGTCGAACCGATAACGAGATCAAGAACTATTGGAACACCCATTTGAGTAGACGACTCATAAGCCAAGGAACCGACCCTAATACTCACAAAAAACTCTTGGGCCATGTCGTTCAAGAGACCAAGGGGAGGTCCAACAAGAAGAGCAAGACAAGCAAGAGCAAGGCCAAGAAGAAGGCGGAGAAGCCCATTAGGGATCATGATCATCATGTGGAGCCCGAGAAGCCCAAAGTCCATCTCCCGAAGCCCATTAGAGTTTCTTCATTTTCCATGGTGAGGAACTACAGCTTTGAAGGGATCAAAAATAGTAACAATATTATTAATGTTACGACATGTGAGTCTTCGAGCCAGGAAAAAGGAGATCAAGATCATGAAGTGGATGATGTTCCTTGGTTGAGTTTTAAGGAAGATGATCACGATCATCTTGTTAATGATAATGATAATGATCAATGTCAAGATCAACCGTACCATGATCATGATGATCATCTTGTTATAAATGGTACTAGTACTACTACTACAGATCATAATAGTACGCTAGAGAAGCTCTACGAGGAATATCTTCAGCTTCTGAAGACCGAAGAATATGATCATCACGACCAAGTTGAGTTAGACTCGTTTGCCGAGTCACTGTTGATCTGATGATTGAAAATAAAAAGTAACGTTTTTTTTTTCTTTGAAAAACAATAATGGAAGAAGAAAATCGAGAAGCCATCGAGTAAGGGTTTAAGATTCCGTAATTAGGATTTGAATGTTGGATTCTTAGCTGTTTCACGTGCTTACCTTCTACTCGTACTGAAATCACGTGATCATGGTCTTGCATGTATTAAAGTATAAACATTAAACAATAATATAGATGTAGGAGTACGTATTATTAACTTGTATATTTCAACACTTAATAATGAGGGGATGGCTACGGTAGGAGCGTCCCTACGTAGGATCATGCCTTAATTATCGTTGAATGGGAATCTGTGGAGAATAACGGGAATCTGTGGAGAATAACGGGAATCTGTGGAGAATAACGGGAATCTGTGGAGAATCTATTTATATACAGATTCCCATCCAACGATAAATAGACAGGGTCCTACGTAGGGGCACCCCTACTGTAGACGCGCCCTAATAAGGATTCAAGAAAAAGAAATAATATTTAACGTAAAAAAATAAAGTATATATAATTGTTTAAATAGCTTTAAGTACTTCTGATATGCCAATATGACTATTCTCTTCCCACTTAAAAGAAGAAAATGAAGCTGTGGACAATAACTAATGATTATCAATATTGATTCTGTCTTTTGAGTGATTTGATTGAAGAGTACGATGTTAAGATATCAATAGTTAAAACTTACAAGTATTCACACCGACACTAAGGCCATGTTTGGTAGGAGAAAAATAAGAAGGAATGAAAGAAGGGAAGCAGTAAATAAGAAAATTAAAGAAGAGAAATGATAACGTTCTTTGTATTTGGTATAAAAGAAAGGAGAGAAGATCAAAATACTCCCCATTGCTTGTAGTAAAGAAGTGGAAGGAAGAAGAAAATTTTATTTATACAATGACTATTCTACTACTTAAACAGAAATTTCTCTCTAATTTGGAGTAATTAAAAATTGATTAAATTGAAGATTTAAAATCTTTTATCTAATCTCTTCTAACCAAACAACCACCTTACAGCATATTTATCCATTCCTAATTCCTTTCATTTCTCCCTTTGTAAGAGAGAGAAATGAAATGAATGAGCAGTGCCTAATTAGCAGATGGATTAATTGATGTACTCTGGTTATTTGATATATATATATATATATTTTTTTGAAGGGAAGCAGAAGGATTTTACTTTGAGCCAATTTTTAATCCTTCACAAGTGGATAGATTCTATCCTTTCTCTCGTATCAAACATAGGAGAAAAATTGTCGCCTGCCTATCTTCTATGCCTCCTAACATAGCCTAAGTCTAAGTTCTAAGACTAATTATGTACTAATAGTTTTTTTTTTCCCTTTCAAAGAAATAGGATCACTTACACTTCTTAATTATTTATCGCGTCTATATTTGGTAACAAGCCCACTTTAATTATTTACTTTGATTCAAAATTTTCACTTAAATATAGTAGCCTTGGATATGTAAAAACTATATACATATATACACACATCTATGAATTACTAGCTAGATGGTGCCTAAAAAGATGCGCTTAGCCTATATTGCATACGTATGGAAATATACAAATAATTATAATATTTGTTTCTTCCATACGCATTCTTAAAAAAAAAAAAATTAAATAAACCCTCAGGAGGAAAATTTACTAAAAGAAGGAGAAAAAAAAATTCACAGAGAGAATGCGAGGAAGAAATGTGGACCATCGTGTGGTCAATTAAGAGGATTCTCCCGAGCTCGGGGCTTGTTTGGCATACCTTGGTTAGATAGGCGCGTGACCAACTTCTGTTCCTGAATTGGTAGCTGAATGTTTTTGCATTGGGAATTATTGGTAATACTTTTAACAATTTATTCGTTTAATGGCTAGATAAATCGTGAGGATGACCGAATTGTATACTTATACTATAAGATGATGCACTCGGAGATCATTGGTGCCTACTCATGTCTGAGCTATATAATAGTCAACTTCACTTAATACGCTCCATTTTAAGATAAACCCCTAAAATTAAGTAAGTACCTACTTAAAACAAACAATAATTTGATGGAGATCAATTGAATTATGATTTGTGATGACTTAAGATTTACGATGATATACGTGATTAAATTTTTAGTCTTGTGGTAACTCATCTTCTGAATTGAATTGTATTTATGAGATTATGTGATGACATCTTTAGGGTTTAGGGTCCAACAATTACATTGAATTGTGATTTGTGACTCAATATAGAGTCCAACAAAACCGACTTTAACCTCGTCATTTTTTTCTTTGCTTAAACTTAATTTATATGCATATATATATATATATATACATGTGTCATGTGTATATATATTTATATGTAAACATATGAATGGACCTCGTCTGTGGTCCACAATGGGATCAATAAATCTATTAGCTGCATGTTCAATAGATAGTTGTGAGAATTAAACGAGTTTTAATAATATTCAAATAAGCAAAGATTGGACACTAAAATTTTGCACAAAAAACTTACAGCAGTGATATCAGATCAATTTTAGCCACATAATTTTAAATGTTATCTCATTTCTTATTACATGCCACATCAATTGGTGTTTAGTTTTAGTATCCCTATCGTTATTCTATTATAATAGATTAGATTGACTTTCTAGAGTGAATTTGAGTCTGAGATCTCATATTTGAAAGTTGTTTCATCGGGAAAAACTCGATTGTTTCTCTTTAGTTTTGTTTAAACTCTGCATTCATAACATCAGAATTAATAGTTACAGAAATTAAAATGCATCTCCAGATTAATTATGATTGGCAAGGGTGGTGACAAGTATCTCTTTTCAAGTACTGATATTGTGGTTGGACTTCGTCCCTGGGATGATGTCCGTCTATAATTTTTTGAAGTTCTACGGGAGCTCAATTGGAAGAAGCAGCTTTAAAAAGCTTTTGGCTACGATCTATTTAGCTAAGGACTTTTTGCAATTACAACCTATAGCTTCTCATTTCAAAGTCTACTCATGACCTTTTATTTGATTATAAAAGGTATGCTTTATCCCACAAGAGAGCCAACTTGATTAAATGCATTTTTGTTCTGGCTAAGTAATATGAGGCTGTCTCTTTAGGTGATAAGGGTACTAGTCAACCAGTCATTGCCTTGTTTCACTTTCATGCGAATGTATTGAGTTGTTGTCCCACATCAGAGGTGCATTAAAAGAGGAGAGGCATTTGGGTAATAAAAGCAAAAGCCCACATTCTTTCTGTTTCATACCTTNCTTAATATCTGATACGTGGGCCAATGGCTCACATGATATTAAATTAATTTTTTAGGGTTAGGGTCAGCAAGTGGCTTGCTACTTGGGCCTTGAGTGTCGTCCAACGTTGAACTATTGCTTGGGCCGGCGCAGCCCACTAATTCTTAGTTAAATTTACGTTCATGACATTCTACATTCATTTGCAAGGCTTTATAATCAAACCAAAATTATAATCAAACCAAAATTTGATTTTTAATATGAAAATATAGTAAAGGACAAATACTGTAAGACATAAAGAAAAGATAGGCAAAAGAGAGACAATAGAAATATAGCATACTATTTTCATATCTATTCACAAGCTACACACTTATGAAATATAGCATACTATTTTCATATCTATTCACAAGCTACACACTTATGAGGTAAACATAAAGTCATGAGTTACATAAGTTACAATGAAGTTAATATATGAATTATAATACTATTAAGTAAATGACTTGAATAAGGGGGTTTAAGATGGCTTTAAGAGGGATGTTATCCAACTCAATATTCGTATATGTAGGTTATGGAATACTAAAGATGGCATCCACTATTTCTTAGTTTTATAACAATTTTGAAGAAATTTGATTTTCTATGGTAATTTTTTCAGAAAATTGAAAAATCTCGAATTTCAGAAAATTGAAAAATATCGGATTTTGAAATTATTTAAAAATTTAGGATTTTAATTAGAAAAAAATTATTTTTGGAAGTATTTAGAAAAAATATTATTTTTCATTAATTGATGAGTATTTGAGATAACTAATCAAGTTATCTCAGATCAAACAACTAGATTGGTTACTCTAATATCCCAACTGATTACGAGTATCATTGAAAAACACTTAATTTTGAAGAAAAAATAGTATTTTTCTATATATTTATTAAAAGTGTTAATTTTCTAAAAATATTTTAAAAAGTGATATTTTTCTAAATCAATTCGAGATTTTTAAAAAAATCGGGCCATCTAAGATTTTTCAAGTTTTGGTACTTTAGACCTAGAATTTTGAAAGAAGATCATTAATTTATTGGTCAAGTCCACCAATTCTCTGTTTTAAAAATAATTTTTTCAGTATTTATAAGAGGTCCTATTTTTAGATCGATTTAAAAAATTACCATTTTTTTATTGTCTACTTAATAAATGACCATTTTACAATTTCATTTTAATAAATGGATGTTTTTTAGTTGATCTATTTTCTAAAAAATAAGTCAATAGATTTTGATATATTTAATATGAAAAATGACCATTTTTGATAGTGTTTGAAAAACAGCTATTTTTCAAATAGTGATTTAAAATTTGAGCATTTGGCTTAAAAGTCCTTTTGTAAAAACCTTGATTTTTATAAATGGTAATTTGGTCTTTTCACAAAAATTAGGAATTTAAAATAAATAAAATTAGTTAAAGTGTGAATTAATTTCAGGTAAGGACCAAAGTGGAAGAAATTATCAAAGTTGGGGTCAAAATCAGATTTTTGAGGAATTAAATGAAGACAAAAATTGAAAAATAGGCCATACTACAATTTTAAAAACTTATTTTTGACCAGCCCATAAGTGACACATGTTACAATTCCCCCAAATACCCCAAATCCCTAATTCTCTCTCACTTCCACGTGTTCTCCTTCTTCCTTTCTTCTTCTTCTTCTTCTTCTTCTTCTTCTCTCTCTCGCACACCTCACTTTGCAGCTGCATTTCTCACTGCCGGCGACGACCCACCGCCCAACTCTGGTCGGGATCTCTTCCCCGCTGACCGGCGACTAGACGCCGCCCATCGCCGGCCACCATCGCGTGGCCACCTGCGAAGGAGAGAGGCGCAAAGTTGCCCCGTTGCACACGCCCAAGCCGCGGCATCGCGACCAAAATCCGGCCTTCTACCACCCTTAACCGCCACCCACTGCCACCAAATCGAAGCCCAAGCTTCCTCCTACGTGGGTCGACCCTCCACCGCCACAAAATTCTAGCCAAGAAGCTCCAGTGAGCTCCTAAATCTTTTTATGGTATTTTCGTCACGAAAAATTGGTATTTGTGTAATTATTTTGTTATGTTCATCCAATACTCATGAAACTTTGAGGGATGGAAATGTGGTTTAAGATATGAGAAAGAGTGGTGGATTTGTGGAAATTGGATGTCAGGATTGAGAGAAAAACTGATCTGAATTTTGTGGCATTTATCTAAATATTTTCAGAAAATGGTATTTTTGTAACTTTTCTAATTAGTTTTTAATTAAGCCCGAACTTGAGCTAGAGGCCTCGAAACTGAAATTGGACTTCGGAATTGGACTAAGTAAGGTCAAGAGACAAGTTTTGATATAAAACGTCAATAGGTTTTGAGTTGGCACGAAATCCGAGACATGAGGCTCGAGATTTTGCCTCGATTTGCGTGCCACGGGCCCGAGGCCCAAATTAATTGAATTATATGTCTAACCCAACGTTTTTGGGTGCTCTAAATTCAGTGGTGACCTCTGTTTCGCAATTTGAGGCTTCGTTTAGAAAATCAACCCTCAAAGCAAGATCACGGGATCTCGAAACGACCTTCCGAGCGACCGAGTGACCAACGGAAGAATCTACGGTTGCCGATAGCTTAGTCTAGCTATCCAGGTGAGGTAGGGGTTCAATTACGAAGTTTTCAACTTATTTTGTTTTAAATTACGCATTATGACCTATTTCTTGAAATTATCGATTTTCATGGATTTTAATGATTTGAATGGATATTTGATGAACTTGTGAATCGTTGAGATATATTGGATTGTTCTGGGATTGGTTTGTTTGGTTTTTATGCAGGTTTAAAAATTTTGGTTTTGAGAAAATACAGCCGTTATGCTGCCCAATTTTCTGTAAAACCCAGAATAATACCAAATGAGTTTTAAAGCATGATTTCTTGACATACTTGATGCATGGTTATTACACACTTTATGATATGTTGTACCTACCATAGGATCACACACTTGAGTTCTATTTTAGCATCATGGTATTTAGATCGCTGGCGATTTGCTGCAGCGCTAGGTGAGAGACCTAGGCCCCTGCGCAGGTTTTGCTGACACATCTCCGGGTAGTATCAGGATGCTGGGTACCTCTGTTCAAGAGGTATTACAGGACCGTGATGAGAGGATGGGAGCTCATAGATATACTTATACTTGGTTGATTTATGATATGTATAACATAGTGACTTTGGTTTTAAAGTTGAATTTGAATATGTGATTACTCTTGATCATTCGCAAATTTGTTTTATAACTGGATTTTGGAAAGGTACTAACCATGCAGGTTTCAAAAATTGCATTCATACTAAAAAGATAATTGAATTCCTACTGAGCATGTGAATGCTCACCCCTTTATCCTTCCCTTCTCAGGTGGTGTACAGTGTAACTTGGGCAACTCCGGAGCGGAGTGACTAGGACTGGAAGATTGTTCTAGTTTAGTAGTTGGTAACTACTTAATGACTCATTTTGGAATTGTAATAACATTTAAGGCTCATACTTTGGATTTAACATGTATTATCTATTATGCCTACTTGTGATGACAATGGTGATGCATATGTATGTTTTATTACTATTATTAACAGTCTATGTCTAGTGGTGATCACAAACTGTGGGAATTTATAATTTGAATTATTTTTGTAAACTTTTACAGAAGCTGTCGTTTTTCAACTAGCTGTCGTTTTTCTAAAAAATTAAAGTTTCTAAAATTTTCTAAAATAAATTATGAATTTCCATATGTGAAATTCCTCTTCTGCCACCGGCCCGAAATTTGGGTCATGACACCTTTTTCTTTTGGATTTGACACATTAGAATGATACACCAATTTCCACTCCAATTCATTCAAATAAAGTGTAAAGATTAGGACACCAAAATCTTGCATAAAAAACTTACATCAGTGATGTAGTATCATTTTTAGTGACATAATTTTAAGTTGTCTGGTTTCACTTTAAAAATAGAGTAGTTGAGATATATACTATATCATGTGGTATAAGTTTTTGGTGTCTATCATTACTCTTCAAATAGAACAATGATACTAATTCCCTTGTGTAAACCCAAAGGGAGAAAAAAGAAAGAAAAGTCAATCTACTTTCAATTCACTCACATAGAAAAAGAGGAGCAAAGTCGATAGATGGAAAAGTCATAATCCACTTTCAATTCATTCAAATAAAAGAGAACGGAGAAGAGCGAAGTCCATGGATGGAAATCGTCGAATAGAGGTTGTTAAGCATGGGTGCCACTAGACTCCAATATATACTTTATCGCTTCCTCTTCCCATCGTTCGCGAGACACATGTATGTACTCTATTGCTTCCTCCTCCCATCGTTCCCAAGTTGGCGTCCAACTCTTCAAAATTTCGGGCCACACTGGTGTGTCGTAGGGCTTGTTGTGTAATTCCGCTTCAATGGCCAGAGTAGGACGTCAGTGGCATTTTGGGAGGGGAAGTTGGTGTCTGGAAATTCTTTTATAGGTTTCTTGAATTAGTTCTCTAATAGCCCAAAGCTTCATACCGAGGAAACTGAAGACGGATGAAGGAGATGGGTACAATGATGATAGTGATATCTTATTTGGATAACATATTGGGTTTGAGTTCTGAATATTTGTGACTCTAAGTCACAGATTTTTTGTCTACTCATAAACTTAGTCACATGTTATGTTGTTATTTGTTTGTTTTTATTTTTTTTTTTCACTCGAAATAATATTTTATTAATGCGGTGCCGTTGTTATGAAATTTACAATATTGAATCTTTTGCATTTGGGTCAACCTTTTGGTTTCGTGAAGAAGTCATAAAAATTGTGACTCTAAGTCACTATCTTTTTTGTACTATCCATCTACTTAATGACGCTTTGTTTTGGTTAATTTTTAATTGATGATATTGTGATGAGAGTTGAGCTATGAAGATTCATCATTTGGATAACATGTTGGATTTTCAAAATGGTTTAAAATATGTATCAGTGTCATTTTAATTGTGATTGTAAGTCACAATTTCTGTGACTTATCACGCTAAAAAGAAAAAAAAAAAGGTTCGGAGACAAATATATTTTAACTCTACTGGAACTGATTACTTAACGTTTTACTTCTCCTCCAATGTTATTCGAGGAGGGAAAATATACTATTTTATTTTTCACCTAACAAAATCTTAGATATGGTAGAAGAGTGTTTACGAAAAGTCATTTAATTCTGTCGCCAAAAGCTCTTTAAAAAGTCATAACTTGCTCCTGGAAAAGTCATTTTTTATTTATTCCAAAATAATACAAATTAGGTCCATTTCCTTAAAATTTTGATTTATTCGTAATTTACAAGTTATATTGTCGTTTATTGTATATGTTGATAATCTTTTTGTCATTTCAAATTTGAAGTCGTTTTCTAAGTTTACTGTTTAAGGATTTCTACCCGTCAGTTTTCAAACATTGCTTGTATATTTTATCTCGTTTTATGACTATACGTATGTGTATATATATATGGAGGACTTCTCAATGGTTACAATTTTTTTGTGACTATGAATGGATACTAAAAAAAGTAGTGATAGCATTAAATTTTTTTGATGGTAATAAATAGCATTAAATTTTTTTGGCCAACCACCAGACTAATCACCACCGTAGGATATTAGATCTAACGGCTTAAACCATTGTAACCATCCATGAGTAAATATTGTTGTAACCATTTAAACCAAACCCATATATATATATATATATATGGGCATGAATGTAGTCTCCTTAAGTAGACCGACCACATGTTTTAACCAACACAGGTGATGTTTTGTCTAATACTGTGTTGGTTAGAGCGTAACCTGTATTGACCAAATCATAGACGGACTGGTCTCCTCAAAAGAACTATATGTTTGTATGTATTGTCGTTTTTGTGATGTTGTCGTTGTTTCTTTGTACGGAATTCCTCGTATTATCGTTTATGCTCTATGTGGTCATTTTCTCTTTGTACGGGATTGCCTGTAGTGTCGTTTACGAGAAATTTTTTTGTTTCAATGATGTCCTTTTAATAAATAACTTTTGCCATATTTGTATATGCATTGAATCCTATCTTTATTTGTTAATATAGGAAATTTGTTCGAGAAGTATTAGGAACTGTTCATTGAAGAAAGTTGTCAAGTACAGTACAATAAAGAACACCACCGAGTAGAGTGGCCTGCTAGACTCTAGTGATAAGCCTTGGTTTGTAGATAGTAAATAACTAAATATAAAGACTTGTTCGTGTCAGAGTATATTATTTATATATACTAAAGCTGAGGGAAAAACTAATATTCATGTACTCTATATTTACTGTAGAAAGAATAGTAACTTGGGCTTTTGGCTATTTCCCAATTTTTTCTTTCGGATTTTCATGCGATATTTTTACGTTCTTATCCTTGGACTGAGAGGGGGACTAGATTTTGAGTGAGGACCTTTTTAGTAATTTAGGGTGGGTTAGATGCATTAATTCCGGTCTGGTGTACAGAGGTATGATGACGTTTTTGCCCTTAAAATTCTCATTGTGGTTTGTGTCTTAGTCTGGGTATTTTGGTCTTTTTAGTTTTATAATATATGGGATTTGACCTAAAGAGCCTTTGGTTGTAGGTTATGAGTCAGTTAATTGGGGAGAGGGGGGTCTTTTTGGTATTTTATTGGACATTAGGTGTTCCACTACACATGCTCTCTCATCTCCCCGTTGGCTCTTTTTGATGTTGCTCTAATTTTGACCTTTCAATATCTTCTCTCTCTCTCCTCTTTGTTCTTCATGCCTTTCTCTTTATTTTTCCTAAGATTATTCTTTTTTTTTTCTTTGACTTCTCCGTTTGTTCTATTTAGGCTATGGTTTCTATTTATTTTTGTTTTATTTTAAGCTCTTATACATATTTTCTTCCTTTTCCTTTTGAGTTTTTTTCCCCTGTGTTCTTCAATCTCTGTTTCTTCTTTTTCTTCTTTTTTCCCAATTCGTTGTTTTTTTATCTTTTGTTCATCGATCTAGATTTTGTCGCATGGATCTAAGCGGTGGTGTCATCTTCTTATTTTATCTGGTATTTTCTCTCTCTAAGACTTTGTTCTTCTCTGATTGTTTTGTGTTACTTTCTCTCTATTTTCTATTATTGTGTATTGAAGTTGTGAGTTTGTTCGTATTTGGAATGGTTGCTGTTTGTTCTTGATCTATTTTGTTCCAGAAATATGATTATTTTTGTTAGGGTTGATCTATTTTTTTTGTCTCTTGGGTTTAATTTTTGTTGTAATCCGAATATTATAATTTCCAGGTCTTTGGACCTTTTTAAAAATTGACCCACATTTCTAAATTGTTTTGGTTGGCTTTTTTTTTAAATGCCATAATATTTTTGTTGTTTTGTTTTTTGTCATAGTCATGATATATATATAATAATGTGTATACTCATACCTGGATATTTTGTTTTTGTGCCTTTAAATTTTTACAGTGCTTTCTAGAGTATTCTTAGATTTTTTTTTTAAAATTTTCTTTTCTGTAGATATTTATTACGTGTTTTAGATTTTTTTGTATGCTAATAATAGCCTCTATCTTTATCATTAATGCTTTGCCTATTCACATTTATTTTTTGAGTACTGTTTATACAATTCAATTAATGTTGTTGTGCTTCTTTTATTATTCAGATTGAAAAAAAAGGGAAAAAATAAAGAGAAAAATGTGAGAATTTCTTTTCTTAAACATATTTTTGGAGTTTTTTCTTATTTTTTTGGGTGTTCATAATGATTTTGCTGCTCTGTCCAATTTGCATTTATGTTTTCAGACTTTTCTTACAGAACTGCATTTAATGTTTTTTTTTGATATTTTGCTATTATTCAGATTAAAAAAAAAAATAAGAGAGCAAAAAAAAAAAAAAAAAAAAAAAAAAGGTTCTGAAGTCAATATTTCGTGCTTAATAAGTCTCTGAATACTTTTTTTGTAGATATTGCCATGTGTTCTTTTTTTTTTCTTAATATCTTTTTATCCCTATCTTAGTTGCTGTTTTATTAACTGCTTCTTGATTATAAATACTGAGAGTATTTACTATGTTGTTTACATTTTAGCCACTTCTGTTTTAGTCCTTATCCAGAATTCTCTGAGTTTAGTGAGTTTACTGCTCTCTTTCTATACTGCATTTACTATACTTTTAATCCCTGATCTGTTCTTTATATAACTGCTGCCTTTTTGGACTTAGTTTGAAAAGCTTCTTTCTGGGACCAGCTCAGGTATTACACACATTTATTATATTCTGTTGTGTGTTTGCTTTTTATTTTTTGTTGTTGTTGTTTTAGTTATGGTTATGTTTTGTTTTATTGTTCATTAATATTCATCCTATGTTCTTTTTATATACTGTCAAAAAGTTTATTTTATTTTTTATTGTGATATTGAATTTTATGTATCATTAAACTGTTCTATAAAATTCTCATGTTGGTTGTTAGTTCTATTAGCTTTCGTTACCTTATTAATTACCATACACTGCTTAAATGTATATTTTTTTGTTTGTATAATAGATGTTATGGGATGCTTTTATATTCTTTTTAGTGCTTCTATATGATATTATGGGATACTATTTCTTAAAGTAGAGATTATATGATATTTCTCTATTCTTTAAAATACTTTTACATTTAATATCATTTTTCTGTTTATGCTTCTGTTGATTCATTATATACTTGGCGATGATGACTCTTGGAGTGATATGTTGACTGATCAAAAATTGCTATAAATATTAGTTGTTATTGTTGTTTGATGAATCTTAGGATTTGTTTTGGTAATTTTAGGCGGGTATAGTGTTCTTTCTTTCAAAAATCTATTTCGTTGCTTCTTTCACTTTAATTTTTTTTTTGGCTGTATTTTGACGGATTGACTGTTGAAGTGTGGATGAATATTATTGTCTGGGGTATTTTTTTCTAGATTTAGTGTCCGTTTATTTATCTTTTTTAATGTCATACTTTGATGGTTTAACCCTTAAAATTGTTGATGAGAGTGGTTGTTTGGGGGGTTTTTCAGTGAATCTGGATAGGTTAGGTGTAGATGCACTGCTTTGTGTGTTGTGAATGTATGATTACTTTTTTGTCCCTAAAGTTCTCTCTGAATAGTATGTGAGCAAGGTTATTTGATCTTTTCAATCTGGTCATTTCTTACTTTTACTAAAACAGTCTTTCATGAAAGTTTTCATCCAGCTATTTGTCTTAGTTTTTTTATCATTTTAGGCTTCTTTGTTTAGTTTGCCAAATAAGGTTATTGTTATCCCGTTTCTCACCTTTCTCTAACAGTGATCTTTTTTCCAAAAATCTACAACTGTGATTATTTGGTCTTTTCACTTTATTCATTTATGACTTAACCAAGATAATCATTTATATATGTTCTAGCCCATTCAATTGCTTATTTCAATTTCCTTCTTTAAAATTATTTTTCCTTTTTCTGCCAAATCCCCTTCTCTTAGATTGGTCTTGCTTTTCATAGATTCTTGCTTTTTACTACTTTTATTTATCTGGTAGTTTTTGAGCAGTCTTACATTATACTCCTATGATTCCAATTTTGTTATCTGAATAATATAATGTATATGGCAAATTTTTATATATATTGATAATGTTACGTGTATTTATCTAATTGCCAGAAATGTCTGTTTTATGTACTCAAAAAATAATTTCTCAGGTAGTTAGATAAATACTTAGAAATACATTGTCACACAAATTTGCCACATATTGATAATACCTTCATATGTCTGAACTAAGTTCTATGTATATTTACATACTTGGATATATTTATCTCTATATATATTATATAGTTATAATAGAAATCAACAATCAGTGATATTTAATAGGTGAAGAATTTTTGCTCCTTTCATTGACAAAAAGAAGCACGAAGGTTTTGTTATGGAGGAAAATGAAGAAAGAAGAAAGATAGATTGCAATGTATTTCGTTGATAAATTATTAAAGAAATTTTATTTTTATTATCTATTACATTATGTTATATGTATATAGTTTATCATTTTGCTGGATTGAAGGATTCCCATTTTATATATTTGAATTCAAGGACTATCATTTTGTATGCAATTAAAATACCGTACTTAACATTTGATTTTGATAATTCACACACTGTATATTAGCGATTGTTACTAAATTCATTCTAAATAGATTCAAATATGAAAGTAGCATCCATTATGCAAAGTCTGCAGCCGGAATATTAATATAAACCTTAGAAAAAGAAAAAAAAAAGGTAGAATAAATGGTGGGTAATTAAATTTTATATAAATGCATTTATCAAATTCGGCAAGAAACTGACTTCCCAATAGATTAATTAGAAAAAGCACAAACAGATTTGATAATATTCTTATTGCAAATATTATGATTGTAGAAGACTACCATACAAACTTAAAAAAGGAATGGAATAGCACAATTTAAGACAGAAAAAGAGAAAGAAAACTTCTCCCGATATAAATAATATACTGATAAAAAAATCTATAAAAATTAAAACATATATAAAATACATAATTAGAACATAAAGTTACTAACTCAAAAAAAAAAAAAAAGAAGTAAGACAATAATTAATAGCCAAAAAACAAAAAAGGAAGAATGCATATACTTACTTATTTTAAAAAAAAAAAGCATCTAATTACTTAATCACCAAAAGAATATCCAAAAACAAAACACGTATAAACCCAATATATTAAATCAATTATATAATTAAATAATATAATTAATCAAACAATATATATGGAACATATAACTAAAATAAAAAATTAATTCTATTACGTACTGATAAATAATTATAACCAATAGATATAAAGTAAAGATAAATACTCTTAAATATCCTTTTTTTAATAAAAAAAAGAAATATATTTTCCCCCCATAATTTAATTCCTGTGAAAAAGAGTGGAGAAGGCAAAAAAATAGCTCTTATACATATGAAAAATACAATCATAAAAAATAATAATAAACTCAGATAATTTAAATGATGACAAAAAAAGAAAATATTTATATAATATCAAAAAATCTGTTAATATATGGATAATATAACAATGATAATGCAGAAAAAATAACAACTGAAAAAGTCAATAATTATAAATAAAACATAGTACATGAACACAATTTTAAAAATTTATCAACAAAGGCCCTATAAATAATTTAAAATATATCAATATAATAATAATACTAAAAAATAAAGATCTAAAATGACATTAGTATAATACAAATAAATCAATATGATAGAGAAAATAAACAATGAAAAAGAAAAACAGGAAAAAATAAAATTAATTTATATAAGAATTATATCACTATAATGTTCAATAAACTTAAAAAAAAAAACAAATATGAACATAATTACATTTTCTTTTACTTTCTGCCTTAGATAAATAATAGGATAATGTCGACAAATCTTCAATCTTCAAAACATCAACGTAAGCGACGTTACCATGGCCTTTTAAGTGAAGACTCCGAATTCAGCCATGATGATAGTTTATGTCATCGGTATGAGGAGTCATATATCATTCCAGACAACACTTATCGATCAAGGCCTATTTCAATATTAACTTTCACAAGTTGCGAAAGAAATTCATTCCATTCAACTGAGATGCCCGTACCAAGTAATTCTAGCATATCGAGTAATTCCTTTACGCCTTCACATAAAAATAGAAAAAAAAAAACACTTTTATCACTATAGATTTAACTACCTATATAATTTCTCACTTTTGACTCTTATTCAATACCATATTACGGGTGATATCAATGAATATCACGATCTTGGAGATTGCTCCTGTGTTTGTGAATATTATGGTACATCCTTTTGGTTCGACGAGTCTGCTAAAAAGACTTATCTACCAAAATATAATCTATGTTGTAAAAATAGAAAAATAAAACTTCCTTTAAGAAAAAATCCACCTCCTATATTAAGTCAATTACTTGATTATTATGGAGGGCCTTTGAGTATACATTTTCGAAAAAATATTAGAGCCTTTAACTCAATGTTTGCCTTCACATCATTTGGAACAAACATAGAACAAAACACAAGAAATTCAGACAGCCCATATATCTTTAAAATCAGTGGCCAAATACATCATCTTATGGGATCATTATTGCCAATAAGCAATAATCGTCCGAGATTTTCCCAATTATATATATACGACACAGAAAATAAAATTGAAGATCGAATATCAACATTTTTCGTTTGATGATGCAACAAAAGAAATGGCAAAATTGATTATTGAAAACTTAATAAAAGTACTTGATGAAAACAATAACTTAGTAAATTTTTCCGTATGGTTAAAGATAGATACAATGAAAATGAAATTCCATCCATGAAACTAAGATTAATAGGACGACGACCTACAGATAACAATCAATATGAATTACCCACTTCAAATGATATAGAAGGTTTAATTGTTGGAGATAATAGTGAATATGAAGAAGGAAGAGACATTATAATTCAAGATAAAACAGAGAACCTACAAAGAATTACAAAATTACATCCATCTTATATAGCCCTACAATACCCTCCTCTTCTATTTCCATACGGAGAAAATGGTTATAGAATTGATTTAAATTGGAATATAGATAGACCAGGAATACAATCTTTTACAAATAGAATACCTATGAGAGCATTCTATTGCTATCAATTACAACAACGTGAAAATGAAAACAATATCTTATTTAAGAGTGGGAGACTTTTTCAACAATACGTAGTTGATGCATATACTTCTGTTGAAGAAGATCGATTAGATTATGTCAGAAAAATCAAAACAATTTAAGATCTAAAATTTATCAAGGCATCCAAGATGCTGTTACAAGAGGAGATACAAATGCTAGAGCAATTGATAAGAGAATTATTCTCCCATCTAGCCACACAGGAAGTCCTAGATACATGATTCAAAATTATCAAGATGCAATGACAATATGTAGACAATATGAAAATCCTGATTTATTTATAACATTCACATGTAATCCTAAATGGCTTGAAATTACATGCGCCTTAAATAAAATTCTCGGTCAAAGACCTGAAGATAGACCAGATTTAATTACAAGAATTTTTAAAATGAAATTAAACTAAGTTTTGTCCACTATTAAAACCGATAAAATTTTCGGAGTAATTGTCGCAGGTACAACAACATTTCCTTACCTAATAAAATAAAATATACAAATAAAAATATTAATTCCTATTCATAAATAAAACTAACACATTCTTCTTTTTTTATATTTCTTTTTTTATGTAGATCTATATGTGATCGAATTTCAAAAGCACGGTCTTCCACATTGTCATTTCTTATTTTGGTTATGTCCAAATGAAAAATTATCTGAACCATCACAAATAGATAAATTTATCTCAGCCGAAATACCTAATCCTGAAAAAAAACCCACAAGAATATAGCATTATAGCAGAATTCATGATACATGGACTATGTGGCACTGCCAAAACAAATACTCTATGTATGAAAAACTCAGTTTGTTCTAAAAAATTTTCTAAACAATTTAAAAATGAAACATCCATCGAAGAAAATGGATTTGTCAACTATAAACATTGAAATACAATTTTTAATGTACAAAAAGAGGATATTAAATTGGACAATAGATTTGTAGTCCCTTATAACAAAGATTTGTGCTTAAAATTCTGTGCCTACATAAACGTCGAAATATGTTCACAATCTATGTTAATAAAATATTTATTTAAGTATTTAACAAAAGGTCCAGATAGAATAAGAGCAGTAATAGAAGATAACATATGTATAGAACAGTTTGAACAAACAATTTATAAAGAAATAGATGAAATAAAAAATTATATTAATTGCCGGTATATAACACCATATAAAGCTATATGGAGATTATATGAATATCCCATGCATCACAGAAATCCAGCAGTACAAAGATTAACAATTCATTTAGAGCATATGCAAAATATAACATTTCATTCTAACCAACGTCTAGATAATATAATTAGACAACCAGGAATCCAGAGAACAACTTTAACAGAATGGATGGAAATTAATAAAATTAACACAGAAGCTAGACAACTTTCCTATATACAATTTCCCACTAAATGGATATGGAATAATAAAGATAAAATTTAGACTCCTAGAAAATCAGGATATTCAATTGGACGAACATTTTATGTCCATCCAAGTTCCGAAGAACTGTATTATCTAAAACTATTATTAAATCATCAAAAAGGAGCAACAAGTTTCGAATTTATAAGAATTATTAATGGTATAACATACCCAGCATATCAAGCAGCATGTAATGCATTAGGTTTATTAGGAGATGACAAAGAATGGAATGAATCAATCTTAGAAGCCTCACTTTGGTCAACCTCACATCAATTGCGACAATTATTTACCATAATTTTTTTATTTTGTAATGTATACAATCCAATAACAATTATTACAAAATCACTGGAAACTTATGACAGAAGACATTCTACATAGAATCAAAACCTTATTCAATAATTCAAACTTTTAAATACCCGAAAATAAATTATATAACTATGTCTTATATGAATTAGAAAAGTAATTAAATTCAAATTCATCAACCCTAACAAATTTTAATTTACCTTTGCCAACTGGAACATTAATTGATGATTTAAATAACAAACTCTTGCGAGAAGAATTAGACTACGATATTAATAAATTAAAAGAAGAAAACACAATTTTAAAAAAAAACTTAAATAATGAACAACGATATATCTATGAACAAATCATAGAGTGATTGAACAATAAAAAACAAGATTTATTTTTTATTTATGGACACGGAGGCAAGGGAAAAATTTATTTATGGAATACAATTATTACAAAAGTTAGATCAAAAAATGGAATTGTTTTAGCTGTTGCATCATCTGGAATATCCTCATTATTATTACCTAAACGTAAAATGGCACATTCAAGATTTCGAATACCCTTATCAACTAATAAATTTTTTACTTTCCATATCAAAAAAGGAACCCAATTAGCAAAATTAATCGAAAAAACATCATTAATATTATGGGATGAAGCACCAATGAATAATAAGTATTGTTTTGAAGCTTTAGACAAAACATTATAAGATTTAAAGAATAATTTCGACCAACCTTTTGGTGGAATGACAATTATACTAGGAGGTGATTTAAGACAAATCTTACCTGTTACACCTAGAGGAACAAAAGAAGAGATAATAAATGCAAGCATAAATAATTCTTATCTATGGCCATATTTTAAATTATTCTCCTCAACAGAAAATATGAGATTAAAAAATCCTAATACAACAGAAGAAGAAAAGAAAGAAATTTCAGACTTTTCAGAATGGATATTAAATGTTGGTAATGGTACTGTAGAAGGAATAAAAGATCCAAAAAATGAAGATGCAATATGGATTAAAATACCGGAAAAATATATAATACAATACGAAACAAATCTAATTGAAAAAATTTCAGAATTAATATATGACGATTTTGAAATTTTTTTTAATAATATCGACTATATACGACATAGAGCAATAATAACTGCAAAAAATAATATAGCTGATAATATAAACAAATATATATTATTATTAATACCAAATGAATCAAACATTTATTACAGTTATGATATAATAATATCTTCGACTGAAAACATTGATGAACTTAAATTATTATATCCTGAAGAATTTTTACTTACTTTAAAGTTTAACAGCATACCGCCACATGAATTAAGTCTTAAAATCGGAACTCCAATAATTTTATTACGAAATTTAAATCAATCAATAGGATTATGTAATGGAACAAGGCTTTATTATCACACAATTAACAAATAGAATTATAGAAGGTCAAATTATAAATTCAGATTATAAAAATAAAAAAGTATATATTCCAAGAGTAGAAATAACTGTTAATGAATCCAGATGGCCATTCGCCTTAAAAAGGCAATAATTTTCTGTAAAAACCTGTTATGCAATGACAATAAATAAAAGCTAAGGATAATCACTAAATAAAGTAGGTATCTATTTAGAGAATAAAATTTTTATACATGGTCAATTATATGTAGTTTTATCGCGAGTAACAACTCCTAAAGGGCTATATATATTAATAAATGAATCCACCAATAAATATCCAACTTATGTCAAAAATATAGTTTATAAAGAAATTTTACATAACATTAAGTAAGTATAAAAATCATCTTATGAATTAAATATTATAAAAATGTCATCCTAATATAAATTTATATATGCATTTCTATACATTTTATATACAATTTTCATGTTATTGATGTTTTTCCTCTTTTGCAGCTAAAACAAAAATGACAACACCCATACGATCTCTCAAACCTAATAAAGTCTACAGAACAATCGAAGCTCGCATCATTAGACTCTGGCGCAACAACGATTACACAACCGGACGTCTAATAAGTCTAAATTGTATCTTAGTTGATCATGAGGTAAAAAAAAAATGGCATTAAAATACTTCATGTCATACGACATTATAATTTATTATAATTAATACGTATATCTATTAATATTTAACACTATATAGTATCATGTAATAATCAAACACTTTTTGTATAAAATACAGCTCGAGATGCAGATCGCATTTTACAACAAATAGCTGATGGACAAATATACCGAATCAGCAATTTCAATGTCGCACCGAATAAACCAAGATATAAAGTCGTCCATCATATTGTAATGCTTCAATTTGCCAGAGCAATATCCTTCACTCCAATAACAACCTTAACAACGAACATTCTAATGCATAAATTCTACTTCATATATTTTAACCAGCTACCTACAAGAACAGATATTCATGACATCTTATCAGGTATTAGTAATTACAAAATTATTTTCTAATTAATACTTATCATCAATTATCTATTTTTTTTATATTAATCCTTTTTCCCCTCTCTTTTTCTGGAAAAAAAAAATAATAGATGTTATAGGAATGTTAATAGAAATACAAGATCTATAAGAAACAGGGGTCAAGGGAAAAATGACACTGAGACGAACGTTGATAATACAAAACATCAGGTAATTAATTCATTTATCACTAACACGAACATATTAAGAAAATGATAATTTTAAGCTTGAACCTTAATTTAATACTATTTTTTCCTAAATTGCAGCAGTGAAAAACTACAAATCACTTTGTGGGGCGAAACAGTAAATCATTAGATTTTGTAAATACTATCGAGGAATCAATCATAACTATTTTTATATCTATGACAGTAAAACAATATCTAGGTAATTAATAATTATATTTTATCATCACATCAAACAAACACATTATTTTAAATTAGATATTAACTAATATAAATTTCTATATTGAACAAGAAACATATATGCTGTAAGTACATGTGCAACAATATATTATATGAACATAGACATACCAGAAACTAATGCATTAAAAACAAGGTAATAATTATCTTTTATACTTCTTTTAAAAAAATTCTATTCCATTTATCTTAATTAAATATTGATCTTTTTTTTATTAATTTATTAATCAGGTTTCGACACACAACACAGCATATCGAATTCCTTCCAGTTCCCATCCCAAGAGAAAAACAATCGCCAGAGCAAGAAAAATTACAGAACAGAAAAACAATTGCAGAACTAAACGAATTAAATCAACTGACGCAACTGGTTGACATAAATACAATAATATAAATAAAAATATTATTCCAGATTATAACTTGAACTAATATCAGATTTTTTTTACCTTCAGGGAATCAAATTTACAGTAAAAGTATCAATATTTAAATTTGAAGCACACCAAGATTGGTATTACAATTCCTGTCATCAGTGTTCAAGACAAGTCTGTGAGGCAGGAAGTGGGTTGTGGTGTGACACATACGGTCATCTGTCATCAATCCCAACTCCATGGTAAAACATATAATCAAATAATTTATATAAATATTTCTTTAATTAATTCACTTATATTAAAAAAATAATAGTTTAAAATACCAATCATTAATTAAAATATTTCTACTAATTCTTTACACTAAATTCTTCTTTCACATCATTGCTTCAACAGGTATAAATTAAATACCAGAATTCAAGATGAAACAGGATTCACCATCATCACAATATTTGGAAAAGCAGCCCAAGTTCTAATAAAAAAACCATGCTCGGTATTAACAATACAAGAAGGCTACACTAATCCAACAGTATTGCCACCAATAATTGAGCAACTATGCGGACAAACAAGAATATTTCAAGTTTATTTCAGAACTAGGGGAGCTCTAATTGACACAATCGTGTCAAAGATATTTGATGACGATGAATCCACCATATTGTCACTTTCAGCACCACCAACCATTGCAGAAACAGAAGTAATACCAGTCATACCGCTTGATCTAAAAATGTTTGATCCAAAAAAATTTACAAAAAGGTAAAATGCTACTATCCGATTACCCTTAATTTTAAAAAATATATAATACATGATCCATTATTTAAATAATATATATATATTTGCATTTCAGATCAGAAACAACATCAACAGAAGCATCAAGAAAGCGGAAATTAATCAGGTAATTAATTTTATAATATTCAAAAATAAATATCACATACCTTAATAACAAAACTTCATCCTTTCCCTTTAAAAAAATAGTTTAATCAAATTCTTTTTTCTATTCTAATTTTTTTCCTCTAATTGCAGTCAAGAGGAGCAACAAAAGAAAGGAAAGCGAAAACTGTGAAGTTAATTACCATCCTACTTCAGTATAAAAATATTTTGTAATATTTTGAATAACATCTTATTATATTAAAACATTACTAAGTTATATAAACAATAGAATAATTATTATATTACGAACTTATTATATTCTGTATATAATCCGTAGCAAACGCGCGAGTTAAAAAACTCGTATATACTAAAGTTAAGTAATTGTGTACTATTTATTGAGAGTGCTTTTACTATCCAAATTTAGTTTTTTTTTTTTTTTTTTTTGCAGATTTTGAATATGTGAGTTGGCCATGTTGCCCTTGGATTGTGGTGGTGATAGCCTGATAGGTGGTTAGGTGGGGGGTTCTTTCGTAATTTTGGGAGAGATGGATTGAAATACCTTTTTTGTCCTTGGATGTGATTCATTGGAAACTGAATAGGTGTGGTCTTTTTAATTTCTGCTTTGTGTGATTTGACCAAATTGGCCCTTATTATTATTATGTACTGTACTAGAATAATGCTGCGGTTTTTTAGTCATTTCCCTTTTTCTTTTATTTTTCCTTTTTTTTTTCAGTTTTAATGCTGAGTTTACTGTTTTGCCCTCTGGTGGCTTATTGTCTGATGATTTAGGTTGGGTTTTGGGGCATTTGACTGAGGTGGGATTTTTGGGCATTTGACTGAGGTGGGATTTTTGGGCATTTGAGCTGCCCTTAATTACTCCACTGCTTATATATACTTCTCTCTTATCAACCGTTGCTTTTTTCTCTTTTTGCTTCTCTCTCTTCTCTCTCTGTAGTTGCCTCCTCCGTCTTTCTCCCTCTTATAGATCGTTTCCTTTTTTTTTTCTCTCTCTCTCTTTGTTTGATTTTAGTTTTCTTAGATCATGATTTCTTTTCTTTGTTTCGGTTGGATGTTTTCTCTATTTTTTTTTCTAGGGTTATCTTTCTCGGTATTTTTTGATTTGGGTATTTTTTTTTTTTGTTTCTTCTGGTGGTTCGTTTCTTTTTTTACCTCTTTGTTTGATTTTTGTTTTCTTAGATCATGATTTCTTCTCTTTCTTTTGGCTCGATGTTTTCTCAATTTTTTTTTCTAGGGTTAGTTTTCTCAGTATTTTTTGATTTGGGGATTTTCTTTTTTTTTTTTTTCGTTTCTTCCGGTGGTTCGTCCCAGTGATCTTCTCTCTATGCCGTTATGTCTTCGTTTTGTAATTTTATTTTTGTATAATTTTTTTTGTTATTTTTTTTTTTCTTAACCATTGTCTGTCGGTATTATTTGATTTTTTCTTTTTGGCGTGGGTGGCTCTTCATGGTGGTCTCTTCTCTTCGATCGGTATGTTTTTCTGTTGTGATTTTAATTTTTTGTAATTATTTTTTTATGCAATTTTTTCTCTGTTCTTGATGATTTTCAGCTTGGGATTTGTCTTTGTTTATGTATGAAATCATTTCCATTCTTTTTTTGATTTCTTTTTGCTGTGGGAATATTTGTTGATTATATTTCTGAGCTATCTCTTCGTCTGGTATTTTTTTTTTGCAATTTTATTTTTTATAATTACTTTTTTGTGCTATTTTTTCTTTGTTCTTGATCATTTTTAGCTTGAGATTGGTCTTTGTTTATGCGTGAAATGATCTCCGTTTTTTTCATTTTGGCTTGGTGTGGGAATATTTGCTGATTATATTTTTGAGCTATTATTTAATTCGTTTGGTTTTTAGGTTTTCTTAGTTTTGGGTTATTAATATGGGCTTTAAATTATTGGGCCAATGACTGTTTTGGTTTTTGGTCTTAAAGTTTGGAAATTGGGCTTTCTCTAATTCCTTTTTTGTGGTATTTTTAATTTTTTTATCTTTTGTTCTAAATATTAGTAGAAATGCATATATGTGTATATATGTTTATGTGTACTAAAAAATAATTTATTTTGGTATTCTAGAATTTGTTTGGTATTCATATTATCTTTTTTTAGATCTTTTTGATGTTATTAATAATACTTATTATTACTTTTGATGATGTGTCCATTAGTATTTATGACTTACAGTCTGTGTATAGCAATTCATTTAATGCCTTTTAGATATTTCTGGATAATTTAAACTGAAAAAAAAAATAAAAACAAAAAAGAGAGAGAAAAACAGAGTACCAAAATTAGAGGATTTTTTTAAATATATTATTAGAATTTCTTTATATATTTTAATAGGATAATTTTTTTCATTACTATTTATATGTCTAAAACTTTTGTACTGGATAAGTTTGTGTATTTACTTTTTTTCTTTTATATATTTCTTTTTATTATATGCTGCTTTTTGATATTGCCATTTGTCTATATTTTTTTTAACAGTTTCTACATACTTCTTATTCCCTTTAGTCTATATATACTCTTGGTTATTTATTATGACTTCTCTCTCGAGATTATCCCTATCTTTGGCCTTCCTCAAAACTCATTCATTTACTGTTATCTCCTCCCACTGTATGTATTACCCTGTTTGTTGTTCTTTATATCATCTATGCTTTTTCAAAGTAGTTTGGAGGGCTACTTTTGGGGTATTA
The DNA here is from genome assembly GCA_002914845.1 of Trema orientale. Lineage (NCBI taxonomy): Eukaryota > Viridiplantae > Streptophyta > Magnoliopsida > Rosales > Cannabaceae > Trema > Trema orientale. The sequence goes on from JXTC01000033.1 coordinate 1,139,931, forward strand.
TAAATTTTTATTATGCTTTGTTATATTTCATTGTTTGAAGTTATAAATATATTTTGTTTTGTTATTCATTAATGTTTGTTTTATATTTTATTTGGATACTGTTAGAATATGCACTTCTCTATTATTATATTGAATGCTATATATTATTCATGTATGCTAGTAAATGCTATTGATTCTAAATACATTTATATTTTTGTTATGTCATTCATTAATGTGCACTATGTGTTTTAAGTTTGCTTTGTTTGAATCTTTCTTTCTCTGTGTTTGTATTAGATATTGTTAAAAACCTGTTGATGTGGCTTTTAATCTTTCTATATTTTATATATATTTTTCTCTTTTTTATACATATTTCTGTACCGAGTCTTTTGACTTGGTTTATTTCCTTTTTCCTAATTCTTTTTTCTCTTTATTTATTGCATGTTTTTCTTTTCAATCTTTTTTTCTAGGCTTACTTTTTTTTCTTTTCTTTCTTTTTCTTAGTTGTCTTTAGGTCTTTTTTTATTATCTTTTAGAGTTTCTTCTAAGTTTGACAGTGATGATTATATTTTAGTTATTTACCATTTGGACTAATACATCGGTTGCCTAAAGATTGCCATGATATTAATTTCTACCTTTTCTTTCAAAAAGATCAAGTGTTAGAGTTTTAGAAATAGAACATCTTTCTATAATTCAGTTTTTTTCCTATGAATAAATTCGAATTTTGTATATTCTTTTTTTAATTTTATTTTTTAATTCCTTTTTTAACCTTCTCCTTCAAATCTGAGTCTTTTATTTTCCCCAGCTTTTTAATTATGTTTCACTATAATTTAGGGTTATTTATAAAGATCAAATATTCATTCTATTTAGATTAGAAGATATTATGTTTAGATTGTAAAAAGATCATTTTTTTGGGTTTTTTTTTTTTTTTTTCCCCTTTAGTTTTGTAAAAGTTTTAAAAAGAAGAAGTGACTATGTTCACTTTCTCTGGATAAGTTGTAATTTCGTATAGTCCTATTTTTAATTATTTTTTGCGAGTTTCCTTCTTTTTTTTTTTATATTTGTTTTTCTTTTAATGTTCATAGTGAATTTGTTTTAGACTTCTATTCACCTGGTAATCCTTAGACAGTCCTAGATTGTACTTCTATGGTCTCTTTTTGGTTATTTGATGGGTATAATATATATGACAAATTTTCTTATATATGGATAATATATATGACAAATAGTTTTCCTCCATGGATAGAAGATAATTTCTTTGGTAGCTAGACATTTGAAAACATATTATTCTACAAATTTACCATATACTGATGGTACTTTTATATATCTGAGCTAAATCCTGTATATTATTATATATTTATTTAGATACATTCATCTACATATATTCTATAATTATCATAACTATAAATAATTAGTTATTGATAAAGAAGAGTATGAAGATTTTGGTATCGAAGAAGACAAAGGAAGGGGAAGGATAGATTGTAATCAATATCATTGTAAACTTATTTGAGGGATTTAATTTTTATAATGTATTCAACTTTATTATGTGTATAATTTTGTATTTTTTTTATGTCAATTGAAAGCATTTAATTATGTATGTAATTAAAGTATTATACCTATGATTTGAGTAGAATAACTTTTTTATAATAGAATAGAAGCATTATTACTTCAGATAATTTATATTTGAAAGTATTTACGTAGAATACGTTATGCAATTTCGATTTAAAAAAAAAAAATAAAAAAAGAAGATTGCTAAGCAATATTCAGTGCATAAGAAAAACATAAATAACATATGAGTATTATCAAAAAATTTTAGATAGATCATACAATTTTGTAACTTTAATAATTTGAAGGTGCAAAAAAAACCACCCTCAAACATGGATGCTATGGAAGGATTTTGGACAAATGATAGAGATAAGTAACTTTAATAATTTTAATTGCAGTGAAGAAGAGCAATAGAAGAAGAAAGAGAAACAAAAGTTATGAAATTAATCATCAATGTATTTCAATGTAAATATATTTTGTAATATTTTAGACACTATCTTATTATATTACAAACAAATATTATCATATCATTCTGTAAAAAATTGTTAATTATTATAAAAAATATAATAAATATTTTATTATTAATTTATTATACTCCTATTTAATTCGCACGCGCGGACTAAAAAACTCGTATATACACAATGGGTAACCACTCTAGTCGGTTTTGTTTGTTTTTTGTTTTTTTTTTTTTTTATGTTTTCATAAAAAGGTATTTCCATTTCCATTTTTATCTCCTATCAAAATGCACCGTTTCGTGGTGACGCAACAACTCTTAGTAGAGGAAGAAGACGAGGTACCGTAGCAGGGGAGAGCAAATGGGAACAGTGAAAGCCCCATGGAAGCAGCTTCTTCTAGACGCTTTGGAAGCCAATTCCCACCTCAAGCACTCCTCTTTCTTTCACCTTGTACGCTTATATATACGTATATATATATATATATATATATATATATCTCTCTCTCTCTGTCTCTGTCTCTGTCTGTCTCTCTGTCTCTGTCTCTCATTGTTAATTTTGGGATGATGGGGTTTTAGGCAACGGTGGGCTGTAATGGGAGACCATCAAATCGAACTGTCGTTTTCAGGGGGTTTCAAGATGATAGTGATAAGATCCAAATCAACACAGATTACAGAAGTCGCAAGGTTTTCTTTCTAGTACTTGTTATCATCGACAACAATTCGTATTTTATATATAGAGATATACACACATTCGATAATGGGTTCAATGAATGTTGCAGATTGAGGAGCTTAAGCATTGTCCATTTGCTGAGGTAATGAAAGTTTTTAATCTAGAAGAATTATCTGGTTTTAGTTTTCTTTAAACTTGTTCTGAATCTTGGTTTATAGTTTTAGCATATGTTGAGCGTTTGAATCATATACCCAAGATTTTTCGTATTCTAGATATGTTGGTACTTCACTGACTCATGGGAGCAATTCCGGATTAATGGGAAAATCGACATTATTGATGGAACAAATACTGATCCTCTAAAACTTCAGGTAAGAGAAACAAACACCCTTTTGAGGCTGGGATGTGTTTTATGTTTCAGTTTCACATCTTGTTATTTAAAGGTTTGTACTTTTGGGATGCTGGGATTTGTTGAAGCAACCTTTAAATCCAAATAATGGGTTAGTACAACTTTTTTAATTGTAGATTCCTAATGTTAATCGATGATAATAAAGAACGCTGCCAGAGGTAAAATGTTTTGGCTATGGCGAGTGACGACTGAGCTAATTTGGCTTTTGACTTTACTTCAAATTGCCTAATGTTTCCTCCTCGATTCTTTGTCTGAATGAGGCAGCAAAGGGAGAAATCTTGGTTTTCCAGTTCTCTGAAATCTAGGCTGCAGTATTTGGGGCCTAATCCAGGTCTTCCGAGTCTAGATGAAGAACCGGCGGCCAAGGAAGTTTTTCTCGACAATTCTAGAGGCCCAGTTGATGCATTTTGTGTGCTTATTCTAGATCCAGATCAGGTTTTAGGTTTCTCTAGTCTACTTTTCATTTCGTGTGTTTCTCTTCACAGCGTTAACTTTCTGGTACTTATTCTATGCACAGGTTGATTACTTGAATTTAAAGAGCAACCAGAGGCTAAGCTTTGCATCCAGTCAAAGTGGCAATGGGGAGAAGTGCTGGACTTCAGAGAGAGTCAATCCATAACCTCTCTATGGTGATTTGAGTGGAACATGGTACCCTCCAGTACTGAGTATAAATAAGGAGGTAAGGTTGTACCTCTGTCTATTTATTGTCAAACTTAATTTTAATAGTTTTCTCAGCGACTGTATACAGCCTATTTCTTAGGACCCCTTTTCCTTTTTATGAAATTTTGTTCATGTTTATGGCTTAAATGATTGATTAAGAACTCTCAAAAGAATTTGTATATGCTCCCATAAGGTATTTGGTATTCTCCAAATTGCACTAACCAAATTGTGCATGTATTCCACTGTCTGCTTATGCTAATTATATGCTTGGATGCTGGCCCTAATCAAACTTCAAACCCGGAAAAAAAAAAAAATTGTGAAGGAGTGGCCGTATCATGAACTTCTTGAACTTTTTGCTTGCTTTTCTTTAATTACAATTCAGAGAAGTTGAAAAAGAAGGGGAGAGAAGTGACGAAAAGAGTTCTGCAGTTTTATTGATTCGATCTTTTGTTCACTTTTTTTTTCCCCCCACTTTTATACACACAGAAGTTCATTTGGTCAGAGAAATGGACCAATAACACTTTCATAACTTGCTCTAAAAGAATCCTTGATTGTGGTAAATTAAAAAAAAAAAAAAGCAAAAGAGGTAATGGCTAGAAGAATCCTTTAACTGCATGTCCTAGCACCTTGGCAGGTCGGTGGGCGGATGGGGAAGGGTCTGAAGATCTCCTTTTCCATTCTTCACTATGATCGCTGTGCCTAATCCCCACGACTGGTGTATGTCAAGGTGGCAATGCATAAACCAAACTCCTGCAGTATTTAATATTAAAATAGTTTGCTTTATCAGTAAAAACCCAGTAAGTCTTAAGAAAATCCCAACTAGAGGACCGTATTAAACTACAGATGATAACTAAAACATAATTAAAATATGCACTTCTACAATGCTGGCGCATAGCAGTATAAGATTCATCTCAAACTACTATGTGGAAGCAAGTATGCGTGTGGTGCTTTAATCACCATAGTGGTAAATTAAGAGAAAATGTCGTGCTTACCAGGATTGTCAGCAACAAATCGGACAGCAGCCCATCCGCCAACCGGGACTCCAATTGTGTTCATATAAGGTGGATCCACCAAGTTGAAATTTGCTGTTTGTGGATCGTAGTTCCCACTGCCATATCCAACAACGTAGAAGCTATAACCGTGGAGATGGATTGGGTGGTTCTCAGTGGAGACAGTCCCAGTGTCCTGCAAGATTAGTTGAACCCTAGTTCCATATTCAAGGACAATGGTCCTAGTCCCATTCAGTGACTCTGTGTTATTAGGAATATTGTTAGGTGCCCCATTTACAAAGTCATAGAATTCAAGGGGTACCTCAGGGAAATCCTCGGTGAAGGAACCATTAATCTTCTTATAGTAAGCTTCCAGCACTGAAATTTTAGGCTTAACGAAGCTTATATTATTCATTGATGCCGCCATAACCCCATTATTAAGGCCTTGGCAATTTTGTTTGGGTGTCTTGGAGTGACACTTTTGGACATTCAATCCAACAGTGACAAAAAGAATGGTGTCAGTTTCTTTTGGAAGATTAACGAGGTTTAGGCTTTTTAATCCGTCCATAACTGTCTTAACCGCAAGATTATCGTTGAAACTCGGTAATTTAGGGGTTAATGATAAGCTATTTAGAACAGCCCCGGAGTATTCAAAGTAGGCAATGGATGAGATGTTTTGGAATTTGACACCCTTTGCTGACATGTAAGGTCCCATGGCCATAGAATATCTTCCTATTGGCTGATCGGCGGTGACAAGGACGTTCATGGTTTGACCAGGTCCGAGCATCACACGGTCTGTGATGAATGGTTTTGTGTACTCTGCATCAACTTCTACAATAGTCAATTTGTGATTGGCTATGGCAAAAAAATTCTCAGCGTTCAGGCCTGCGTGTATCAGCCTCCACAAGTATGTCTTTCCCTGAATCGCATCAATCTTATATACATCTGTAAAAAGCATAATCTTTTAGATTATTATATAGCTAGAAATCAAAGAAGGAATCAATGCAAAACAGACAATGTAAGCTAGCATATTTAAGTTAAATTGCTAGACTGCTAGGTACCAACGTGACAGGTACATTATCAAAAATTGAGAACGGACAGAACTGGTTTCACTAATTACCGTTGTTGGAGCAGTTATAGTTGGGGCCAGGGTGGCCGTTAATGGTAAAAGCGTCCGCAGGTGGAGGACTTCCGCCGCTGGCGATGGTGGCACGATCAAGTTGAACAACATCCTTTAGCCAGTATTCTCCTGCCAACAAGTACGTCCCCAACTATTTTAAAAAGTAATCTTCCAATATCTTTTATTGAAATGTGGAACAAAATTTCATTCTGATTAGCTTAAAGTAATTTATTATTACCTAGTATAATGATATGCTCCTGAAAAGGGTATTTAAAGGGGTAAGGTACTCCAGTTTTAGGGTAGACTATAAGGGCACCATAAACAGTGGCCCTTAGCCAAGAGACATGGGCATGCCAAAAAAAAGTGCCCTTTTGCTTCACGAACGTAAATTTGTACGTAAAAGTCTGCCCGGACTGAATCGGACATTGAGTAATGTAGGAGGGTCCATCAAACCAGCAGGATAGTGTTTGGCGAACACCATGCCTTAAAAAAGGAACCGAATCAAACTTAGGCTTTTAATAAAGGGAATCATAACATGATAAAGCATATTGATAGAACCCAGAAACGTATCTCAATATGAAGAAACAGAATGGTTTAAACTTACCAGTGGATTGTGATATTAAATGGTGACTCATTTGTGACTTTGACGATGATTCCATCGCCTTCTTCAGCATAAATAACTGGTCCTGGGAACATGCCATTTATGGTCACTATGTCCTTGCTGTGACATAGTTTAGTAACACTTCTGGTTTGTACCTGATAAGTGCCACAAACTCTGATTTAATTTCACAAGAAGTCGAACAAAAAAGGCAAAAAGAAGTGCAAACCAGCAGAATGCTTACACATATACATATAAATATATGTATATACATATATGTGTATATTATGCTTGTTTGTATCGGGAAAAAAAGATAGTTGACCTTGAAATCGTAGAACTTGGTTGATATTCCTGAAGCCTTTTGTGCCATAACATGCACACTAGAAACATATACTAATAACAAGCTGAACCAGACAAGAAGTACAAGGGAAGTGGCTAAGTTAGTCATTTTCCTGAGAGAGAGAAAAAAAAAAAAAACCTGAGGGAGTTTTGAAGCACTAGATGTTGGATCAGCCCAAGTGTTAACGGGTTACTACTTAAAGAGAGTGGACATAATATTTTTTCTGTTTTCTTTCTTTTTATAGTATTCATAAAATATTTGATTGGAGGAGGAAGAAAAAAGATTTTGGGTAGGTGTATTATGTTTGTCAGCTTTCATGATTCCTCTAACATGGACTAGTGATAATAAGGTGTTGGGGAAGTAATTATTCAATATGACCCTGTAGGGAAGGGTTTAACCCCCACACTTACCTCTCTATACACATATTTTTCTCTTTAGAAGAGATTTTCTTTTCTTTTCTTTTCTGTCAATATGTCCTTTATAGAAATCATGGCATTTGACTGAGAATAAGAATATAAGCACACCCAGACCAATTCATGTATTTAGCCACTTATTATTTTAGTATTCAAACAACTTTCTTATTTTGTTCAATGAAATTCTAATTATTTTTAAGTTGTTATAATGAAAACCCATGTCATTGAGAAGGTACTGAAATGCAGGCCCAACTTTACATGTAATTTTTAAAGATCTGCCTTGAATCAGAGAGACATGTAAACAAATGTGACTCTTGACAGTGGTACTTTCATATTTTAACTTGGCTAAACATTATAACTATAGCAGAGATACCCATATCTTTGTTTTTGATTTTTATAATAATTTTTCATCTTATCTATGTTGTAATTGCAATGCTCAAGGAGTGTAAAAAGGTGAATAAGGATATGGGCTTTTTTGCTATGCTTTTATTGGACATGTTCTTCCATCTATGAATCATATCAAACGTTGCTGGTGCACGCCTTCATATTGTAACCCCACCTACAGCAAATATTGTTCGTCTTTTATGGAAATCTCTTTTGGTTTCATCATTTAATTGTCCTATTTAATTTTCTAAAAGTCTCCAAACCTATCTTCCTTAGATTGCCCAACTAGCCGTTTGGCTTGTTCTTTATGCTTTGCTTTTTGAATGTTCTATGTATCCTTGATTTATCAGTTTCTGATTCTAATTACATATAATCAACCCCACATTATGAGTACCCTATAAATATAACATGTATTATTATATACATACACGCGTATCTGGATGAAGACATGTAGCTCATGTTCTTATCACAATATCATTCATATAGGAAAAATCATATTGCAATAAGAGAATCAGTGCTCCCTCATTGTTGCAAAATAGTTTAAAATAAAAATGGTCCCTAAAAAGCAGCATATTTGATCATCAAAGTGATTAATCAAGAACGTGAATGGTACTGTAGTATTATTTCGAATTAGACTATAGTTGGTAACTGGAGAAAATTACGAGAGTGTCCAATCTAAACCATCGTGGCATCATTTCCCTCCCTCAGAATTAAGTTGCCCACCATTACATTTACACCACTTTACTCGTATGTTTATATAGTCAAATCTAATATTCATTATAAGATAAAGAGTAGCATAATCAAATTCATATTGAAGTATTATGTTATATTTTATGAGATTTCAATTTCATGAAAGATATGTACATATGCATATGTATGTATGTATATTGTGAAAGTTAGACCAATTAAATTTGAGCAACCATATGATTATGTCTGATATTGTGTGATGCCAAGCCATAGGTTACTTCACAAGCACGCAGCAGGGACTCTGCCTACCTCTGACAGTTTCAGTTGCAGATGGCTCTGCATAAACTAAAGAAGAGGAGCATGCATGGCTCTCATACCTTATTCTGGCATCCTCGTCACACGGTTCAAATGGAAATTTTTTTTTCTGCCGAAAAATAAAAAATAAAAGAAGAAAAATAAGTACTTTATGGGAACAGGAAAAGTACAATAATTTCAATTTTGCACAAAAAAACTAGTGCCACCTTTTAACTAATATCATATCCCATGTAAAGTCCCATATCAAAAAACAAACTGATTAAGCAAGTCCAGATTCTAACTGAAAAATGTTTCATTTTCTTGTTTCTATCTACCTAATTTGGTCTGTCTACATTGCTAATCTTAGATGATGCAATAGCAAGGCCCTTGTTCACTTATAGTTTACTCAAATGAATTCAGATAATGTGAACATACATGCATATTTGCTCAAGAGCCAATAACAAATGTATAAAAGTTACATACATATGTATTTAAAACAGCATGATTTGGATTAATTCAAGCCGAGACAAAAGAAAGGTCCAGTAACGTCGACCCCTGTACCTATTTTAGTCTAGTGAAGTAAATGTTTACCGTTTTTCCAACACTTAAAAAAACCCTTCTATGACTTTATATCCCTTTTTATTTATTTATCTTTTTCACCTAAGCATGTGTGTGGAAATTCCAGTAGCCCTTAAGAAAAAGAAATATATATATATATATATATATGTATGAAGTGTGTGAAGTCGACAAGTTACTATTATTTGTGAACATGTCATCTATCTAGACTCATTTCTAGTTCATTTAAAGTTCTCCGAATGCTGCTTATGCTTCGTAGAGATTTACAACAGGAAATTATGTTCCAAAATCAGCCCGCTATAAAGAATACAACAACAAAATTTGCAAAGAAAATATATATATATTTATACGTGTATATACGCGATAATAATAAAGGGTAAGCGCAGTCTGCGCAGAAAAGGCAGCATTCGCTGGCTTCAAAGTTCAAAGGCAAAATGACATTGGTCACCAATAGACTGAAACAGAGTCTACTTGAAAGGCAGTTTGCATGATTAGTAGTCCTTTCCTTATCTATAAAACTCCAATCTAGATAAGGATAAATTTAATGAGAGAGAGTCTCAAATTGTCGTACAATCCTTAAAAACTCTTTTAAAGTGTCACTTGGTTTTCTATGGTAAGAGTCCGAGAGAGATCATTAACTAGCACAAGTGTTTAGAAGGAGCAAAACATTTGGCTCAATCCTAAGGAGACAGCTAACCAGAAACTCCACAAAAGTCAGTGCAGTAAAAGCAATAGTAATTTGAATGAAGTTAAAACTAAACTGGCTTATTTGGTTCTGTGCGGAGCTCCCTAGGAGGCCATAGACTCCATGCATCAACTTAAAAATCAACATGCAGCTCCTCAGCACTTGCAGACAAATTTTGTAACAAACCCTTTTGTAACCTCCTCAAGATAGTCAGACTAAACTCTTAAAATGAGGATGAATAAGTTCCTTTGTTATTCACAAAGTGAGTGCAACTTGAGAAAAATAGAAGAAATAAATCCAACATATCTGGTTTTTCTTGTTCTAGTATCCTTGCTGAAAGTGGCAAGAGGAGAGAACTCATAGGCATGGGATGCTTGCCTTCACCACCGCAGAAACGATGCAAGGTTCAAGCTCCAGGAGGGAGTGTCCTAAAGGAGAAGCGAGCTAGGCTTTACATTATCCGGCGCTGCTTGGTGATGCTCATTTGTTGGAGAGACGAAAAAGAGAAGTGATCAGAGTATAAAATAAGTATGAGAAGTTTTCTCTGTGTGTCTCCTCTTTTATATGGAAATATATGTAACTAAGAATCTACGATGGTAAACTCTAGTTACTTAAACCATCTTTGTTGTAGATAAGTACTTTGACATGTTGCATCAAGAGGTTTTTATACTTTATTTCCCCACTATTCCTAGTGAATGAGTCTTTGCTCAACACATATCCGAAGCAAAACGTATTCTATATACTAGGATCCTATGTTTCAGCCATTATAAATATCATGCCAAATCATTGAACCTGAACTTTGATTTGAATATCCAGGAGATATTCTTGAACATCTAATGCTGGCACATTAGAATCTACTATTAGAATCTCAGATAAAGATTGCACTTGGGATTTTAAGGAAAGAATGACAGAGATTTCCTTAAATATCGAAGAGATTTTGTCGTAACTCGCAGCGAAGATCTTGTACTAAAATCATTCTAACACATTAACGACAGATTATTGACTTTGTCGCGGGCCGCATATGCGATCATGTCAACAATCTTGACAAAACCAGAAATTTTTACAAAAAAATTTAATGCAGGCTCTGTAATGACCTTTAAATTTTTATATTTACACACTGCTAATTATAAGCATTTTAGGATTCAGAGACCCTAATGCTTTTTCCTGTTAGTCATACGGCTCAGTCCTTTTTAACTCCTCCATTTTGGTCTGCTAGTCCCAAAGCCTTATATGATCAATATAGTCTTCAAAAAGAAAAGGAACCATAAAAGTTCCCCACAAGTAACAAGAAAAATTCAGCTACAGCATCCAAGGTTAACCCTTCTCATATACACCAAGAAAATCATTCTATCATTTGCAAAGAAGGTCAATAATATTTGCTGATCCTTAAAAGTTCATACCGAAGACTAAAAAGTTCTAAAATGCCAAAAGGTTTCACGTTCAATCTATAGAATAAACTTTCACAAACAATGAAACTAACTGCAGATAGGGGAAAGGAAATTACTGATATGCTTCTCATCTAACCTCAGCCATGGTTGTAGATGTCGAATTCTACAATTACTTGATTAGGGCCAATGATCACCGGAGCCAGCGCAACCAAAGAGATCTACTGAAGTTTTCTGGACCGCCGGAGGTACCTGCAAAAAAGAGACTCCGACGCTCAAGTCAAAAAAGTATAGGATGAATAAAATTGCTTCTGGACCGCCGGGGGTACCTGCAAAAATGAGACTCCGACGCTCAAGTCAAAAAAGTATAGGATGAATAAAATTGAAGGAATCGTCACATATTTATAGGCTTAGAAATAGATATCTTAGTATGGTAAAACTCTTATAATTATCAGAAAATATTTAAAAACAAATAACAAGATAAGATTGGGATACTTACTCAATCTTGCCATTCAATTAAAGATTCTAGCAAGATAATTAGATTGAAATATCTACTTACCCAGAAGATATCAAGAAGATTGAGATTGAATCGTCTTGATTAAGATTTCAAATAAAAATTACCTTATCCAACCCCTCCGGCCAGGCATTTTCTGTATGGCTAAGTCGAGTCAACCCTTACTTATACGACTAAAATCCTTCAAAAACTTCCACAAATTGGACTCCTCCAAATTCGGGTTGATTGAAATCTACCTTTCATAAATTGAGCTATCATATATTCCCTTTATGTACTTTTTGTAATCAATCATCCTTAAATAGGATGAGTGAAATCCAGTCATCCATAACTAAGCTGACCTGAGTCTACCATCACTTTCAAACACTCCGACCATTATTTTTCCGACTAAAAAAGACACGTGGAGGCTAAAATTGAGAGGATCGAAATTTAACCCCAACAATGATAGTACTACTCCACTCTGCCGGAAAAAAGGTAGGAAACTATCCTACACCGCATCGATGAACCTCAAAAACAAAATATTAAATGCCTCCAGAACAGAATACTAGCAGGGCATCCGCTATAAGTTAACAATTGTAGACAACGATCAATGCAAAGGCATATCAACTGATGAAGACAGTGATAACAATTTAAAGCTCACGGAGCAACAATCATCAACTGATGTATGCCTGTTTTTATAAAATTGATCAAACTAAAAGGGAGCAATCCTAAATTCAAAGCTGAAATATATTTTCTGTTAGAATGATGAAAACAAGTCTCCACATAGTTGGCACCTACAAGTCTGAGCAAAGTTATATCATGTACATAACCTAATGGGCATGAATTACAAGTGTTTGAGCCAGTCTTTCTGAGGTAGCCATGGAAATAGTGAGAAGCAAATTTAATCTTCAACCAAGCTTACAATAATCTTATCCTCACACTTCACCAAAAACTGAAGAAACTCCAACTTGCCATATCTACCGTAAAAAAGACTTGTTGACTACCCGTAAGGAAAAAGATTCAAAAGGGAATAAATCTAAGCCTGCTGCAAGAAACAAAATGAATGCCTTTCTTTCCAGGTATGATCAATATTAATGTTATTTTTCAATTGAATAAGCCAACTTAGCTGTAAAATGATAAAATTCAATTCCATCCAATCAGCTGAGAATGAGCGTACTAGTGTTGGTACATTGTAATATTAGGAACGAGTATATTTGAAGAAAAATGACAATTCAAGCCCGAAAACCGCACCTTTTACATGAAAATAATCCTATGTTTTCTAAAAATTGCTCAGATAGTTATTCATTAGGCAACAAATCACACGCAAAGCCTGTTCAACTTTTTTACTTAGAAAATATGCCACATCGATCATATAAGACACTCAAAATTTACACAAGTTGACAAACAACCAATTAAAAACAAATAGAAACAAAAACCAAAAATGAAAGCAAAACGACATTGCAGTTCACCAAAACATGGCCAATTCGGTTCGGCGGACAGAGAATGACCTATCGGGGAGGTCGAATGTGGTGACATTGGTGCCTAGAATGTAGTGACATTGGTGCCTAGCTACGTACACAATTGGCCATTCCATCCGAAAGATATGCACATGTTCATCTTGTTCTCCAACCTCGACGTTAATTTTTTGGATTTTTCACAAAAACAAGGACTTCTTAAGAGTGAGAATTATTTATGCTAGCGTTACGCATTGTGTGTCATGTGATAGGTTGAAAAAAATAAAATAACATCAGTGTTAACAAAAAAAAAGGACAACATATGTCAGCTGACAAATTTTTATCATTTAATTTGGGGAGTGGAGATTTGAATCAGAATTAATGATGAGAATCGTGTAATTTGTGTATTTTCTTAGACCAGGAATCGGAGTTTGGATATTTTGAAGTTACAAATTACTCTTGTGAGTAAAATAGTTAAGCATAAAATAGTTTTTGTTTGGGGGCAAAATAATCTATTAGGAATTTAATAAATGAAAATATAAGATAATGAGTCATTTAGAGGGAAAAAAAAAACAGAAACTTTGAGAGAGGATAAAATTTTGTTGTACAAGAAATTTTCACCATCTCGCTAACAAGGTGAAGATTCATATTGAGGGTCGTGGTCAACCATGTGAAGAAGCTGTGCCTAGCAAAGTGTCCAGATGACCAAAACAGTTCGCTCCTAGAACTGCTCACTATGCCTATGCGAGTTGTTTTGCTCAGGAAATAATTCAGATCCATTATTTAATAGTTAGTGCGGCACATTAAACAAGGCACACGAGAGATATCCATTTTTAACCATTGCCGTCTACCTCACTATAATTTGTCAAAAGCAAATACTACTTTTTCGATTATATATATCCTAAAAATAATGAAAGGGATCAACTCCTTTTCCCCATTGAGATCTATGAGAATAATAGATATGAGCTTTGTAAATACTTTTTCCTCTCAATAAAATTGACTATAGTGAACGTAAGCCAGGAGACTATGGCTGAACCATTATAATATGATGTCATTTATCATTTTATATTGTCGTTTCTATCATAAATTAATATTTTCCTTGTTATACCAGTTTTTGGTATCAACAGATTGTAACGGTTAGAGTTACATCAGATATCACTTCATAACGTTTCTATCTTTTTAATAGAACATGATTTAACATATGATCTATAATTTAGAATTAAGCGCAACAAAACGATTTTAAATCTAAGTATGTGATGACAAGTGTTAACAACTACCTTGACGTAAATATAAGGATCATTTAAAAGAAAAAAAATGATAAGAAAATTCTAGCGGAGAGAGGGGTCTTCATCTCCAATAAAGTAGTAATATAGAGGGCAAAGATGAAACTTTGAGAGGATAATAGCGGCTAGAGTTTTTTCTTCTTTTTTTTGGGATAAAAACATGCTCTTTAAGGGAATAATATTAATAAAAGCTAAAAAACTTCAATTATAGTACAAACACAGAAGATTACAATTTTAAACTCCTCAAAAAAGGAAACGAAAAGTGGATCACAAACACAATAATAGTAACAAGAATTATGGGTTACCATAATTCTCTAAGAGAAGATAACCAGTACCACTAGCAAACAATTGCTTTCATCTGCTACTAGATTATATTCTTGGCAAGTAGAGACTATGATTCTAATACCAAAAGAGATCCACACACGTCGAAAAAAAATTAACCTATCCGCATTACAGATCTAAATCAATGAACAAATTCTCAGAGTCAAGATCTAGTAAACGGAATTTAAAATCCATATAGATCAAAAATCATGTGGTACAAAATTCACACAAAGGTGGTATTATAACTAGATATTCAAAATTTGGACTTATTAGAAAATTAAAAGAAAAATAGAAAAGCCCCTGAAAGAGATTGGAGGATAAGAAAAGATGAGGAGAGGTCAGAGAAGGAGATCGAAGCACTCTCTCTTCGGTCTCCTGTGAGAGCAATAGTAGGAGTTTTTTGAGAGATAAAAGAGAATGAAGGTTAGGGTTTTTTAAGAGAGGTTAGAGTCTTGACTGAGGGGGAATGCATTAATAGCAGCTAGAGTTGACTACGAATTACTTTGAGATTTGTTTTTCTTTATAAGAAAATATGATATTATAAGTGAATTGTTAAAATTCAATTGGTGAATTAGAATTTGTCACTAGTAAATTTAATAATCATTAATTAAAACACCACAATTCACATGCGATATTAATCTTTGGTTCAAAATAGTGGAATAATCGATGAGATGCACAGTATTATACGTTTTAAAATAGAATTATCTACATATTTTCCTTGAAACTATGTTGAGTATCTCAATATATATACGCCCATGACTTATTAAAAATTTCAACTTACTCCCTTAACCACTAAACTATCACTCTATTAGGCAAACGGATGAAAAATTATATTGCTATTTTATTGATTTCACTTACAAATACACATGTAAGTTTTCAAAAAAGACTCAAATTGTGACACCTATCATTTTACGCTTATTTGCCTGATAGAAATGATGATTTTAATGGGTTTGGGGTAAACCTTAAACTTATAGCTCAAAAGATATAGTGAGACATTCGAGGAGCAAACACAAATAAAACCCTTCAAAATACAGTATTTGCTTAAACTCTATGTTATCAAGTGTATTCCCAAATTTGCGCCATCCCAATCTTTGACTTTAGTTATCTGTGGCTTGTTTCGTATAGCGCATCTGGTGTAGTGGTATCATAGTACCCTCCCACGGTACTGACCGGGGTTCGATTCCCCGGATGCGCAAATCTCATTTTTAATTCATTTATTTTGTAAAACATTTTTCCCACGCCAACTTCCTAGTAAGCCTGAGCTATACTGACTCTCTTTTCGAGCTAGAATCACTTTTTATTTTTTAAGCATACAATGAATATCTTTTTTAAAATACTAAAATTAGGCGTTCTTCTTTTAATAAAAAGAACTAATAATATATACATGCTTAAAACGGTTACAACAAAGGATTTCCCACCGCTATTTGTGTTTTACAGTTCCATATAAATTAGTTTTTAATGCATTTAGCTTAAAGTTACGCTTTGTGATTGTTGAATAAAAATTTAGAAATCACACAATATAATTTCACCCATACCAATTTCAAAGTATGAGAGTTTTTTAATTAGAATTCAGCTCATTCAATATTATAAGAATAACCTCTTAATTACAATCATTTAGTATAAAAGAACATCTTTTGATTCCAATTATAATGACGTCAATTTACTTGTGTAACTTGGGAGAAATTTGAGTGATTTTAGATTGTGGTTACACTGAACTAATTGAATTGTCTACATACCCTGTCGAGAGATCAAGCCACCAGTAGTTCTAAGAGTTTTAAATTGAAAATTAGAAAATTTCGATGAATGACCATGTAGAGTAATTTATAGCAACATTTTAGAATTTATGAAATCTCGGTCGATGCCCATGTTACGGAATTGAGAGAATTTCAGGAGTTGGTGAATTTCTATGTAAATGACCTTTCGTGGAATTCTAGGAGTTATATTTAGATTTCGAGGTGAATGACTTTCTTGAAATTCTGGGAAAGTTCAATTCAATTTGAAATTTGTGACTGCACTTAACTTTTGATACTAAGTTGCCTACGTATCCTTTAGAGAAATCAAGTCAATGCAGTTCAAATGAATTTTATGATTTGGAGAATTTGAGGTGAATAAAGGTTCATTGGTATTTTGGAGCTTTTTAACAATTGGTATGACTTCGGTGAATTTTGAAGTGAATGCCCTCATTTGAAAATTTGGAAACTTTTAGAAATTTGATTTGAAGTTGTAACTACACCTAGTATGTTTTTTAGGTTACCTATGCATCATTAATTTGTGGAATTAAGTTTGGCATAGTTCATGAGATTTTGCAGTTTAGGTTTAATTCTTAGCAATTCTATTTTATAGAATTATAAGCTAAGAAGATATTTTTCATTTCAAATTTATTTTTGTAATCCATTAAATTAATGACTTTTTTAGTAGTCTTTTTCAAATTGACATTTCTATTAGTGCCACAAATTATGTGACGACGGATCACATAATTTGTGACTATAAAATTATGACTTTTGTAGGAGTAATCAATAGTCATAAATTATGTGACTCTCCATCACACAGGGTCATAAAACACTAAAATACTATTAGAAAAGTCATTTTTCAAAACACTTTTAAAAAAGTTATTTTAGTTAAAATTATTACTATTTACGTCAATTTCTCTCTTTCTTTTTTTTACTTAGTTTCACTGCAGAGACCTTTTTTGGCATGTAAAACATACCGTAGGATACAAGTAATTTTAGAGAAAAGGATATGGGTAGGACTAGTTTGGGCTAAAATGATATTTTTGTGCTTTTTTCTAAAAATGATATTTTTAGGAGTATCAATGACTTTTTGATCATAGGTCAAAAGCTGCTTGACTGTGAAAAAAACTATTATTTATGACTTTTTCATACTTCTTGACCATAGGTCAAGACATTTTTTACGTTCCTAAAATTATCATTTTTGAAAAAATGCATAAAAAGTCATTTCGGCCGAATTTAGTCCTATCTATGTCCTTTTCTCATAAATTTATCCTTTGTTTGATTTGGACCAAAGAATCACGACTCTAATCATTTTGGCCATATAAGCAATTTGATCCCAAATGCTTTTTTTTCATGTCGGATATACTTTGATTTGAATTTCTTGTATTTGATAAATATATAATTATATTATATATATATATGCACGTGTTTTGAGCCTTTTATCTTTTCGTTTATTATTATTTTTTAAAAACGAAAAATAAAACTCACGTATTAAAGAAAGAACCACAGGACATATTAAGCTCCACCTGCTGGTTGCTTTAAGCTGAATGTTGATGCAGGGATATCATAAACAACTGATAGTGTTGAGATTGGAGCTCTTATCAGAAACAATAATGGTGAGGTGATGACTGCTCTATCTAAGAAGATAATAGGGCCACTACTGCTAAAGTTAATGAAGGCCAAAGCTCTCTGTTTAAGTCTCATATAGGCTGCTGATGTATTTCTCCCTTTGCATACTATAGAAACTAACGCCCTATCTGCGGTCCAAGGACTCACACATCAAAGGTTACTACGTATTATATATATTTATATATTCTTTTTAGAAGTCCTAATCTTAGGACTAAAACTTAATTTTTCTCCTAGATAAATTTTGGCAGCATAACAACCCAAATCGAAAAAAAATACTAATTTCCCTTCGGCTATACCTCGACGTAAATCTTTTTTGGCTTAAGTAGCCTAGGTCATGGTGGAACCAAAATGAAATTCAAAATCCAGAAATTTTCGGAGAAAAGTTTGGCAACATAACGACTCATAGAAAATAAGAACTCTAATTTCCCCTTCATTTGGCTATAGCTCACTGTAAACCTCTTTTTGGCTTAAGTAGCCTAGGTCGTAGCAAAATCAAAACGAAATTTAGAGTCTTTAATTTTGAGAGAGAGTAATATAAAAATAGATTTTCATCTTGATTATGACCTTGATCATCATCGGCGGCCTAGGTCATGAGACCTCCATTGGCCATGGATAGCCTTAGATCATAGGGATAATTAAGAGGAAAATTTAGATAAAAATAGGGAGAAGAGAGGTGTAGGGGAAAACCATATACATACTTACTTTATAGACTATTTTTCACAGAATTTGTGTTTTGCAGAGTTTTCTGTATTTGCCTTTCTTTCTCTCTATTTTGTTTTTTCCCTTGCTCTGCATTTTCTTTTTTTCCTTCTCTTTTTCTTTCGTCATATCTTTTTTCTGACTGCCTCAAAAAATCTCCCACTGCCTTTTTGTGTGCCTATATTTATAGACACACTTTAAAAGAGATTTTATTTTTCCTCCCACTACTTATACGTATTTTTTCCTGAGTGGGAATAGAATAATGTGATTTAATTGCATTTTTCTAGAAAATGAATAAATAAAGAAAAGTGGGAGACTGGGATGTAACTAACATGTAAGCCTCCCCACGTTTTTTTTTTAATCCCATCATTTTTTTTAATTTCAATTTTTTTTTTTCGGTTCAACAGTGATATTATTTAGCCTTTTAAAAGATGTGTGACTAAGTGAGATTTTTAACGGACTTGAGGTAATTCTTCCAAATGGGGAACCCATTACCCTGCGAATTCTCCGAAATTGCCCCACAATGAAGTAAATTGAAAATAGTGTAGAGATGTAATGAAAAATTGGCCACGTCTCGCCCGTTTAAATCTTTAATGCAAACAAATAATCAATTAATATAAGCTCACTTAAAGATACATTTATACATGTATATATATTTATAAGAATAATTTTCCTTTTGGATAGGTGCTTATTACAGTAATGCCAATAACATTATTAGTTGATCATAAAAAATTTGTACTTACAGTATCTTTAGGAATTCCTAATTATTATGTAGACTCATCTATGAACATTCCCTCCACACACACCAAAAAAAAAAAAAAAAAAGACAATCTCATCAACATTTTTAATAACGTACGTCTAAGTATTAAATGCTTAATCAAATTTAAAATGTTTCCGAACCTAAACTTGTCAGTACTGGAAGATTTTCCAGCAGTGATGTTGAACAGAACGAATTGATCCACGACCTGACGGCAAAGAGGGCATGATTGGTTGCGTGTAGCCCACTCCTCAATGCATGACAAGTGATACATATGGTTGCAATGCTTCAACACTACGACCTCCTCCTCCTCCTCCTCTTTGGTATACTTATAGAATTCTTTGAGACAAACAACACATTCATTGTCTCGGATTTGGTCACTACTAATTACCACGTTGTTGCCAGTTTCACCGAATACGAGGCCATGCACTAACACGTAAGAAAGGACTAATAGTATGCACCAAAAAGGGCAAGTAAGAGAAACATAAAGACAAACAAATATTTTCAAGGGAGTACTATTCTTATGAGCATGAGCGGATTCATCATCCGAGGCGCGGGAGTCATCGGCTGAGCAGTTCTCATCCTCGTTGTCTTCTAAGGAGTGATAGTAATACTCGTCAAAGTAGTACTCGTAGCCTGAGTAGTTCTCGTCCTCGTCTGAGAAGTAGTACTCAAAGTAGTAATCTTCGCCTGAGAAGTACTCGACGTCCATGACTTATTGTTTTGGTATTCGATAGCAAGATGTAGACAGTAGAGAGCAATTTATAATAGTTTAATAGACGACCACCTACATATAGTAGCAGCTAGCGAAGGGTGTTAAAGCCGTATTGGGATTCCTTATCCTAAATTACATTAACCTATACTAGATATAGATATATCCAAACTACATTTACATAGGTTCTCTAATATTCTTTTTTCACAAGTTACACGTTTTCTATTTAGATAATTATTATCACACAACTATATTTACCTGACTCCCGAAAAAAAATAATCCAAATTACCTAACTTTTGAAGAGAAAAAAATTAGTGTCTCCTTTTTTAACCCTTGGTTTTAATAAATGTTTGTTTTTCTTTTTTTAAGACAAATATATATATTTTTATGGCAAGTTTTACACTTATGTACTAAATATTTTATATTAAGTATGTAATAACCCAGTTTTTAAATGGGTAGAATGGTCATTTGACCTAAAAAAAATTAAAAATTAAATTATATATATACGTATACTCTCTCTCTCTCCCCCTAGTTTCCCCCCGACTCCCTCCTCTTCTTCTTCTTCTTCTTCTTCGGTTCGACGGAACGGAGACCTACGGCCGCCGCCTGCCCAGCCGTCTCTGGCCAGTGTCGAGACCCACCACCGCCCACGCCGAGATGAAGCCGCTGCTGGAGCGACGTTGCCGTTCGCCGCCCGTATCGCCAGAAAACGGCAAAGAACAGTCGTGGCTTCCGTCACTCGCCGGCGAAGATTCCGGCGACGAAAAGTCGCGAAACCGGTGGCATTCGAATCCTCTTGTCGTGGACTTTCTCCAGGTATATATTTCAAGATCCCATTTTGCCCGGATTGAAAGTTCTCATTTTAGGGTATTTTGAATTTCGAATTTTAGTTATTAATCCGACCGTTAGATTTCGTTTTTGTTGTCATTTTTGGAATATACTCGGAAAATAGAGAAGTTTGATATATATATTGCCTATATTTGGTGTCGGGCCCGAAAAGCTAAATCTAACGGCTTAGATCTTCTCAATTTGCATGCCGTGGGGCCCGCATCTAAATTGGACAAATTATATATCTAACCTAGCGTTTTTGGGTGTTCTAAATCCAGTGGTGAAGTCCGTTTCGCGATCTGAAACTCCGATTAAAAATCGAGTTTTCGAACCTATTGATCAAAGGTTCGAAAACGACGCCCGACATTCCAAACGACACCCAGACGACGTCAAATTTTCTCCATAGCTTCATAGAATTATTTGGACGTTCAATTGAGGTAGGGGATTCAATTGCCTTATTTTCTGTTATTTTTCATAAAATTTAGAATTTATTGAAAAATATGAAATTTCGTGATTTTATTAAATTAAATTGTTTGAATAAATATTTTAGTGAATTGTGGATTTATAAAATATTGTAAACTGCTCTGGATATTTTATCTATAATTTTGTACAAGTTTTATACTTGGGATTTGATAAAATCATTGGAATTGTACTTTTAGATTTTAAGTACAAAATGGATTCTTAATTGAAAACCAGAGTACGTCTAGAATGTTAAACCACTGCATGGTTATTTGAGACTCCACATATTGCACATTTCATAGGATCATGCATGAGAGTCATCTTAGGCATCGCAGTATTGTAGCAGGCGGACTAGTACACCCGCTTTCGGTGAGAGCCCGTAAACCTGCGCAGGGTTTGTTTTCTGACTATCTCCACTCGGTAGGTGTAGGCATTCGGTGCCCCTCCGGTTCGGTAGGATTAGACACATGGGTGTCCCTCC
>JXTC01000033.1:1167390-1180279 GCA_002914845.1 Trema orientale
ATTTATTTATTAAATAGTTTAATAAATATATATATTGATAATAGACACCACTACGTATTATTTTCTACAGAGCCTCCATAAACTAGAGAGAAAAAGAAGAGTGTCTTCCTATTCTCTGTAGAACAAAAACTCTTACAATCTCATGTGTTGAGAAAATTGCAAGTGCCTATAGTGTGAGTTTTAAGAAATTGTACGCAACGCCCACATGTTCATCCAGTTGTGCTTGAGGCTTGGATTGGAAGATCGTAGTTTAGAAGACGGTAAAGCTAGGATCCGCTGATAGGCTACGAGAGGTATTAGATCTATTCTCTTTGTATGTTCTTGCTATGTATTAATACTATGCACTCATATAGTCAATTGTTTTGAGAAAATTTTTGAATGTTCCTGGGCCAATCTTCCGCTGCGAAAATTATTTTAAATTCCAACAGTCTCCTCTATTCTTATGTTTGGACTCTCGTCGTCGGTGTCGTCTTGAATGACTACCCTTGTGTATTATAACTCTTTGTCGTTCAAGGAAAAGGAAAGAGAATCTAGAGATTAAGCTCATGGAATCATCAAGGAAATGGAAAGAGAATCTAGAGATTAAGCTCATGGAATCATCAAGAATGTTCCTGTTCACGCCAGTAATGCGGTAGATCGACTGGTTCTAGCTTCAGAGACTTTCACCAAGTACAAATTCCTCAATTTCCAAAACATATTTCTAGTGATTCAAAACTAGACTTAAAACACGTTCGGCTTTGTTTAGTTTTGAATTATTTGTAGATTTTGTGTGCTTTTGCCGTGATTGTGTTCGAATGGTAAGATTTTGTTTCAGTTTTCATAATTTAATCTTGAGATAAAAACATACATTTTTATTTTCTATTGCTAAGGATAACATCTTATCTGAGTTAGGTTTCCATACTTTCCGTATAGTACATAATTGAAATGTGATTGACTCCATTCATATGTGATTAGTATATATGGTGCTTTCTTTCTTTGATTACAGAATTGAAGTGGTAACCGGATTAGGTTGGGGAGATAGTTAGTTCTCAGAGGTTTTGAATTCCAAATTTGGTAGTGGAAATTTGTATTTGGTTTCTTTTACTTTAAAACTTCACTTGGCGTTATTCTAGGATTTACTGTAACATGGGCAACAATCCTCTGTATCATCCTATAATCACAATTTAAAAGTATGTATAAAAAGCACACTATCTAATCTTTGTATAATCCAATATTTTCAACAATTTATTAAACCATCGTGTTATTCACGATTTTTCATAAATTATTAATAATGCAAAATTTAAATCAAAATAAGTATCCCTACCTCGAGATGGTAACTATACCAAGCTAACGACATTCTTAGAATCTTCCGTTGGTTACCTGAGTGCTTGAAAGGTCGTTTCGAGAATCCCGTAAGCTTAATTTGATGGGAGACTTTTCCAACAGAGCTCCAAATGGCAAAACGGACTATATCAATGTGTTCCTAGCGTAAAAAATAGATAGGTTAGATATTTGATTTGACTAATTTAGGTTCCGAGCTGAGACCCAGTCTGTAGCACGCAAAACAGCACTATCCACGAGCCTCGGAATTGTGTCACTTTGAAACATATCGATGTTATATATCAAAACTCGTTTCTCGACCTCACTAAATCGAAATTTGAAGTCAAAAATTCATTTCGAGGTCCCGAGCATTAATTGGCCTTAATTCCCAAAAGTTACAAAAATAACACTTTTTTCAAAGTATAAATATCATCTTTGTTGAATATTTACAAAATACCACTTTCTCAGAAAATATCATTATCACTGAACTATTTAGCAAAATATCACTTTTCAAAAATATTTGAAAAATATCAACTTTGCTATTTATAAAAAAGTCATTTTTGCATTAATATTTCAGAAAATAACACTTTTCTAGTCTCAGCCTAAGGCTCAATCTCAATAGTAACAGACTGTCAACCCAATACTAAGGGTCTTATAGAGATAGGACCAAATTTTAGGCCTAATTTAAGCAAATATCCCTTTGTCAAATGTTATAGCAAAATGTCCGGTATATATATTTATATACCAAGTATAAAATTATATATACCAAGTACATTTAAGTACAGTAACTGAAATTGGATAAATAAACATATCTATCAAGTGTAAAAATATATATACTTGGACATTTAGCTATAAAATTTTAAAAATAGACTTCTACTTAATCAAATTTAAAACATTGGTCATCCACCTAAATTTCTCCAATAACTAATTTAGTTTGCAAGAATACCATGTTGTCCGCAATTAGAAAAATATCACATTTTTCAATTCAAGATTTCTCTCAAACTGGACATCATTTTAACACAACAAAATCACATCTAATCATGTTTCAATTCTCTCTTCCACCTCATGTAACTTCCACATCTCAATTAAATACTTCACAAAAAGAATTATAAAAATACCATAATTAAAACTTCAAAAATGACGGAATTCTCATCGGAGTCGACTCGGCTTGAATTGGCAGAAATTACTAGTTGGAGTTGGTAGAGGACCTCAAAATACGATGACTCTTATCGGTGATGTCATTTTCTGGTGACCGGAGCTGGATTTAAAGCCATTTGAACGTGAAAAAGATGTCTCGAAAAAGTGGCGATTGTACACTCACAGAAAGCGTACTCTCAGAGCTTCCACCACCATTTCATCAGAGAGTCACCAAGGCTGTAGAACTGAAGGTGGGGCAAGTACAGTCTCTGACAACCATCAGTGGTTGTCAGCCGAGAGCTTCTCTCATGAAGAAGAAAAGAAAAAAAAAACAAGAAAGGAAAAGATGGGCAGAGAGTGTCGGGCTTGAGAGAGAATGAAGAGAAAAAGTCTTACATTTAAAAACAAAAGTGGATTCCATCACTTATACAAAATATTATATTTTATTTAATTCATTTCTAATTATTTTCTTTTGCAAAATTTACTAGAATACCCTTTAAAATTTTGGATTTTTACAATTCGCAAATAAGTAAGAAGAGACGATGACATACAACACAGGGCAACTAAGAGAGAAACAAAAAGAAAACTAAAGATTTTCGTGAGAGTACATATTATTATTCCCTTGAGTAGGAAGACTACTAGTACTATTATCATCATCTGATCAACAATCCTCTTCTCCAAGTTACATATCTAACCTAGCTAATTTGGGTGCTAAGAATTCAGTAGTGAGGTCCGTTTTATAATTTGAAGCTTCGTTGGAAAACCAAAATTTCAAAGCAAGCGATTTAGGGTCTAAAAATGACCCCAACCCTCCGAACAATTACCAAACGACATTGAACGCTCTTCATAGTATTGTAACACTATATAGTCACTCGTTTGGGGTAGGGATTCGATTACTTAATTCTAAAATTAGCTTAGTTATGAATTTACATATTTTAAATAAATATGGAATTTAGTGAAATATTCTGTAAAAATTGTGTTTATACCTGTTTTGAGTTGAGTTGAGATTTAAATTTCCTTAGAGGCACGTCACACTGGTTGGCATGTCATGTATATTGTTTTGAACTATTTTCTACAGGAAATTGGATTTTTGGGTTCGATTAAAAACGACCGTTATTCTGCCAAAATTTCTAGAAATTCCAAAATGATTGAGAACTCAGTTTTGAGAACTAAATATTATTTGATTAAAGAATACTGCATGATTATTTTATGATTTAGTAGAAAATGGTGCATATCCCTATTCTGTTATCCATATAGCATTTGTATGCATTCATACACTTACGTGGCCGTCGGATTTACGGTACTCCACGTTGGGTGCTCGGACTTACGGATGACCCACTAGGACACTTCAGACATCACATGATTACATACATAGTTATATAGTGGCTTGAATAGATATGTATTGGTTTTGATATGATATTTTATAATAGTTTGGAATGTTTGAACCTTTAGACAATGATTTCACTTGGATTTTGTGAATCGTTTTGAATGAATTACTAACTATGCAGGACCTTGAACGTGAGTATATTTATTAATTATAAAAACATGCAATCGATTATGTACTGGGCTTTAGCTTACCCTCCTTCGTCCCCTCAGGTGGCACTCAGTGTGATTTGGATATGGAGACTTAGAGTGAGGTACTGAAGGCTTACTAGTTTGTTTGTATTTTAGTAAATTCCAACTAGACTTGTGGATTATAGGCTTGAATAGGAATTTAGATTTAATTATTACTGAGTAAGCTTATTTGTGAGATTTGGACATAATTTGTATAACCTATATCTATGTTTGACTGTGAGATGGATGCTCGATGCATGATTATAGAATACTTATTTTTATTACTGTCTATATTTTATGAGTGATATACAACTGTGAGTTTTATGTCAATTAAATATTTTATAGAGGCCAATTTGAAAAATTAAAGATTCTAAATATTTTTGAACTATTTTTAAAATTATTCCCGGTATTTCTAGTATATGAAATACTCATTTTGCAACTAACCCCAGCCTTGGGTCATGACAATATTAGTATCCATAACATGTAGGGGCAAGCAGCATTGAACAATGTACATCAAAAAAAGAAAATATAATTAATCTCAAATCATCAAAAGAAAATGTCATTTTTAAATCTAATTTTGAATCACTTTAATTATTTTGCTAGAAAGAAGCAACTTATGACTTCATGGATGTTTATGTAATTAGGTAATTTGTTATAAAGAGTATTTATTTCCAAGAATGAAGAGAAAAGTGCTTCTAATAACATTGCAAGCACATGCTTTATTATTATTATTATTATTATTATTATTATTATTATTATTATTATTATAGAGTTGATATTTTTTCAAATATTTAATGTTTTTTTACCTCTGTTATTACTTTTATTATTGTTTACTTTATACTTATCAACTAATCTTTATTTTATTTTCTTACATACTTTCTATCACTATAACCATTTTCTTTTCCTACTAACTGGGGGACGTGCTTCTATACTAGTATTTAGTTAATTTCCAAATTTAAAATTTTGACAATTTAAATATGACCCAAACTCTTGCTCCAAAATACTAATAATAATAAATAAGTAAATATAAATAAATAAATAAATAAAAGTGGTGTAAAGGAGTGAGGGCAAATTTGTCTTTGCAGTTAATAATTTTCCCAGAACCGAATTAGGAAACGTGACCAATCCAAATACCCCACCCTCGACTCCAAGTTGTTTTGGCCCATTATAAATATATAGCCTGGCAATTTGCCGTAGTAGTGAACTAGAATTAGTTGTTTTCATAAACCATGGCTCGTCCTCCTCCTAAATTGAAGAAGATCATTATCAAGTTTTTTACTATTCTCATGAGGCTACTGTTGGTTTTTATTGCATGCCCTTCAGGCATGTACGTGGCTTTGCGTTTCTTATGTGGTTGTCTGATGTTTCAAATGATATTCAAGGGAGTCGGGCTCTGTTATGAATACTCGAGAAGGTTACATTATGACTACTGGAAGTTGCCACGAATGATTTCCAAAGCGCAGAAAAGCATCCTTAGGAAAGACAACATACAAGATTACTGTGTGATTTGTCACGAAGAATATCATGATAATAATGTATGCGCACTTTTGCTTTGCGATCACAAGTATCACTTGTCTTGTATTGACGATTGGACTGACTGCAAAGATACATGTCCTATGTGCCATCAGAATATAGAAACACTCATAGTTTTCTATGATATCAACATGGTCGAAGAATTCCACTTTGAAGTTCGACATATTATAATATCTGGAGATTTGGAAGACTGGGAAATTGAACCATTTGATTATTATTTTTTTTAGAGAATAATATTCTTTTTTTTTTTAATTCATTTGTGATTTACTTCTATTCGTCTTGTCAACACTCAATTATAAGCCTCATCTTTTAAAATAGATAATTACACTTTTATTTAATATCTACCCTCATTACAAACATCACTTATTCATTTAGAAATAAGTATACATCATAAATAGTACGTAGCAAATTTAAATAGGGCATTCAACATAGAGAATTATACGCAATAACATACTACTTTTTTTTTATTATTATTTATCGAAAGACACAATAAACATACTTGATTAAGGGTTTTTAAGTAATTGAAATCTTTTAAGAAAAAAAAGGTAGTATGGCTCCCCGAAAACCCTATTTGCTCTTGACCATCTTCTTCTTTTTCTAGACTCATACTTTGATTAGAGAGTCCATCTAGGATTTTGCTTTTACTTTTCGTTTTTTTTTTTTTTTTCGTTTAAATAATCCTTTATTGTGTGAAGGTAGTTGACCTCTTAGATTTGGATTTGTAAATGTTTTCTTTCACATAATTCTAGGTATGTGTGAGTTTTATTTATTTTTATGTGTCTTCTTTTTTTTTTTCCTAGATTTGATAGTTATAAATTATAATCCATATTTGCGATACTCATTTTCACATTTGTCAATTATGCCAATCCAGAAATAGGAGTGGAGGATGTTTTGAAAGAGTGAATGAGGTACCTAGGTAGTGGTGGAGGATCTTTTTAAAGAATGAAAGAGGTATTTTTGGTTCATTGTTTAGTATTATTGTGTCTTTATAATTTAATCTTTGTATTGGATCATTATTAATTAGCATGAAATTTCTTTTATTCCAAAGAAAAAAAAAAGTAGTAGGGAAAATTCACTTTTTTAATTTGCTTTTTTCTTTTTCATTTTTGTGATGTATTTTATGATCGATTTATGAACTAATTAGCTCAATAACCTTTCCCCCAATCCTTTCTTTTGCAAAATAACCTCTTTGTTTTTCTTTTTTCTTTTTTAATTTTTTAGTTTTTATATATTTTTTTAACTTTTTTGTAACTCAAAATGCCCGAGTCGGACTCAAGCGAATCCAGTCAAGCTCAATATAGATTTTTGCTAAACAAAGATTTCTGAAGAGAAAATCACGATTTTAATTTTAAGTTTGAAATTAACGTTTATCTAGATATTTTGGTTTCGGTTAAACCTCCTAAATATTAAAATATCAACTTGTTAACAATCTTTTAATTTGGCCAAATATCGAATCTTCATTTTTTCTTTTTAAAAAAAAAAGTAAGATGATTTGAAATTTTTAATCTTAAAGAAATGTGGCGTTGTTTGGAAATACAAAAGGTAAACTAGGCCTTTTACGGTATTTTAGCAAAAAATTTAGGGTTAAGTAGACAATTGCCACTTTTTTCAAATGTTTAACTAAATTTACCACCACCATTAGATTTTACCACTTTTGGGAGGTAATTAATCAAGAATCTATCAAGAATTCATCAAGAATGTATCAAGAATGCATCAAGAATCCATCAAGATCACCATCGACGTCAAGAATCTGTCAAGAATCCATCAAGAATCTATCAAGATTGTCAAGAAAGTGGTATGGTGGTAGATTTAATTAATAAGGAAGAAAAAGTGGCTTCTAGCTAATTTTTTCAAAAATTTAAAAGTACGGTGACCTGTGCTTTTTGCCGATTCAATTTTTATTAGAAAATTATTATTTTCAAAAAGTATTTAGAAAAATATCATTTTCAAAATAGTAACTAATATCTAGTAACTAGTTTCCAGAATCTAGTAACTAGTAACCAAATTTATTTATAGTTGGTATATATCGGTTAACCAGAAACCAATTTTCAGAAACTAGTAACTAGTAATTATTTTTAAAATCGTATTTTCTAAAAACTTTTTAAAAAGTGATTTTTTCAAATAAAAACAGTAGAAAATTGGAAAAAAAAAAAACTGATATATTGAAGAGAAAGTTACTCAGCAAATACCAATTTAAAAAGGTAATGGAACTTTGTCAAAAAAAAAAAAATAGTTATGGAACTTAAATGAAAACTCATTTAATGTTATAAACAAATTGTTCTGCCAAATTTGAAGTTCAAGCAAATCAATACTCATTATAGGGAAAAGAAATTAATACCTAAATTAAGAGAATGTGTTAAGTAGCAAGTAAAAAAGGAAAATACATTTAAAAAGGGATTTTAGGGGAAAAATCGGACAAGTTTAAGTTTTGAAAAGTCTAAATTTTTGGGATTTTTTATTTTTTGAACGGTTTTTGGGTTTTCTTTAAACTTCACTAATTAAGAACTAAATAAAAAAAAAATCAATGATTTCCAAAACTGTAAACGCAAAATTGGCCACATTACTACACTCTTTTCATAAAGGCAAAAAGAAATTTTATTATTAAAATTGGGTTATTAATCTCCCTTAATTTTAACCAACTTTTAAAATGGACAAAGTATATATAGTTTACAAATTGGAATCTTCATTTACTAAAACATTCGGAATTTCAAAACTACCTTGAAGGAGACCCGATCTATTCTACTATGGCTGAAATTTTTTCGATCGCCATCGAATTTTGTTTTCTTTTCGACCTGGTCAAAATGGCAGGGATAAGCGGTGACAACATGTTCGACTACAATCAAGCTCGGTCAAACACAACTTGGTCATACACCACAGTCAGGACCGTCTCAACATGAGTTGAGGCTCTAGGCAAAACTTGAAATGGGGCTTAAATATTTTTCTTTTTTTTTGAAATGGGCTATATAAATTTAGTTTTGATTTTTCTACTTAAAATCTATTTTTCTAGCTTTTTTAGATGCAAAATTATTAATTAAATTTTTGTATTCAATATTGACTAATATATATTGTTCTATAGATAATATAGCTAAGTCATTCAATTTCTTTTGTGATATTGTAGATCTAAGGTAAGATTTTAATATTTTTAATATTGAAAAGCTCTTTTCTACCGAAGCAATCGGAAAAATAAGAGAGATGAGTAATAAAAGAATATAGCTAAGTCTACTCGGTGATAGTAGAGAGATGAGAATCTGAAAATAATAGAAAAAGAATAACTAAGCCTATACATGCATGTGTCACGCCAATGTGAGTATTTTATGGACAAAGTCGCAATACATGTTTTGTACTTCTAGAGATTGACATTTTTTTTTTAAGTTAGACACATGAGATATATATATATGGCCGATAACAAATGGAGAGATTATTTAAAAAAAAAAAACATTTTGGCCTTTTTTTTAGTTAAAAGTAGGCCTAAAAAACATTTTGACCTTTTTTTTTAAGTTAAAAGTAGCCCTTTTTCATATATTTTTTCTACTAATGGTCTTTTGGCTTTCAGGGGGCCTTAGGCAATGGCCTTACTTGCTTAGCCTAGGAGCCGGCCCTGACCAGGGTCGACATTTATAAGATATTTTAGAATTTGTTAAGAAATAAGATATTTAAGTAATTTTATATGTGTCACATATAACAATTATAGTTAGTTTTAATAACCTTTTAAGTGTAACTATCCCAAAAATAAATCATTTGCTATAATAAGAGTAATACAATTAGAAATTTCTTAATTATTATAAAATAAAATATTAATATAAATTAGACTAATCTTAGCACGCGTACGAATTGTTTCATTCCCAAAATAAAAAATAAAGCGAGCTTCAATTGATAAGAGCCAATACTCCTATCTCTTAACAAGTCGTATAAGTAACAGTATTGCTAACATACAATTAAAGAATCGTTCACCATACCCACAACTTTAAAAATTATTTTTTACTACGTGGACTCTGAATCCCAAAGACGCCACAAAATTCAAATTTTTATCATCTCAAAACATAAGACCACGATCCAGTGGGGCAGGTGCCCCAATCAATTTCTTAAAGTTGTATTTTTACCACATAATTTATCATATTTTCTCTAATGCACCATTCTTTGCCCCCCACTTAACTTTTTTGTCCCTATGCATCCACTTGTTTCTTTTACAATTATGACCCCACTTATCAATTGGTTTTCTTTTCATATTATTTCTCTAGATTCATCTTCTCACTAACTTTAATTACAATTCATTGTTTTTAATAAAAAGAGTGAATATATTTAATTATGTAAATTTTAATATCAATTAAATGATAAAGAATTTAATAATATTAAATATAATATTTTAAAATATATTTTCTTATGATCATTTATCCATAAACTTTGTTTCCTTTTTTCATATACTTTTATCTTCTATGCTTTTTCATTATACACCTAGATATTTATTGTTTATCTTTTTTTATATACTTTTATCTTCTATGCTTTTTCATTATACACCTAGATATTTGTCGTTTGTTAGGTTATGATAATGAATTGAAATATTTATAGTTTTGCTTTTGTGAAATATTATTGAACCATATACATTGGAAAATATTCTCTTTACAAAAAAAATAAAAATAAAAAAATGCCAATTCTGAAAGAAAAACTGATATAATCTAAATCCAATATAATAGAAATCGAATTTTGAAGGCATCCTTCTAAATTCTAGGCTTTCCATCTCATAAATATGCCCTCACTAGAATAAAATCTTAAATCCGTCACTAATTCTGAAAGAAAAACTGATATAGTCTAAATCTAATATAATGGAAATCGAATTTTGAAAGCATCCTTCTAAATTCTAGGCTTTCCATCTCATAAATATTCCCTCACTAGAATAAAATCTTAAATCCGTCACTATCTATATGCATAATCTGGTGGGATAAGATTCTCATAAGAATAAATCGGGGCCAAAATCTTCAAGCCAATAGAAGGATTATTGATAAAAAAAATAAAAATAAATAAATGAATAAATAAGAAAATCCAACTAGAGAGGGAGATATGATGAAATAGAAATCAAGATAAAGAAGTTGTGATAAGGAAAAAGATGAGTTTTTGATTGAGAGAGGGGGAGGGGCTAGGGTTACCAAGTGCAACGCCATTATTACACTTTTATTTACACAAGCATCTGAAGGCTCACGCATTCCATCTATTCAACTTTTTTTCACATACAAATCACAGCCATTTATATATTAGTTACTCTAAGTTCCTAGAGAAAAATGGAAATTAGGAACGGAACGTAGGTTGTTTGGTATAATTATTACTTGTGGTATACTGTTAGGTTTCTTCTATATGCTGTAATTTTTCTTTCATATTGATTACTTTTCGTATACTACTAATAGATTAATATCATACAATGAAGAATGAGCTTGATATGTTAAGGAGGAGAATCCCATTTGGAACCAAATCGAATCTCCTGTATCCTTCAATAATGGAAAAATCATCTTCTAATCTGGGGAACTCATAAATCAAAATGTATAAAATAGTGGTGCGGCCTGTCTAGAGCAAATATCGTAAGAGAGCCGGACAAAAAGAAGAAATGATGTAACGTAATTGTCGGTATATCTAGATGGGGTGTTGGCCAAACCAACCTTAAGATATACTATCTGATAAACCAATGTATATCACACTTGGAATCATACCCGGGTGCAGTTTCTCACAAATTTTAAACGTAAATGTATGAATGAGAATGATGATTCAAAGTTTGTCCAGAAGAACAGGAATCAAGAAACTAAGCTACTGTATGTACACTGAATGAGCATGACAGTGAAACCCATTCTCATGCTTTCGGAGGCTATCCTTTCCTTTTTGTTTCTTCAAAGACCTCGAGAAAAACTTCTTCACCTCATGTCATGGGTATTTGACATGAAGCCCTGGCACACCGAGAAAGTGGAAACGGTATCTTAACTTGGTTCTCAAAACAGAGTTCAGTACATTAAACATCTACGGAGATTGAGCTTGTTAAAAGTATACTAAAATGAAATGAAGACCAGAGAGTTTTACCAAGTTCCGGAACAGCAACTTTCTTGTTAACATTGATTGATATGGGACCAGGCAAGTGGACTGAAAATAATGGAAAGCAAATATGTATTATAGAGTGTAAAATGTAGTAACAACGTTCATAATGACCATCGAATTACACCCCCTAAATGTCTATTGTGTATCAATGATATTCACCCCTATGCTGCTTATATTGGTGCAACCAAAGACAATCGACCTTTCACATAAAATAAAAGGTGAGATCGAAAAAATATATATACACTTACAAATCACAAGAATCGTTGTTTCTGTATCCACTTTGGGTATAGGTGCCCCTTCCCCATTCCCCATTCCTCATTCCAGTAAACCTAAATGTCCAACAACATGGTAAACACTGTATCAGTGCCATATCATAATATTGTTAAGATAATGCATGAACCTAAAAGTTTAACAACATGCATGGTAGACATTGTATCAGTGCCTTATCATGATATTGTTAAGAAAAGGCAAGAACCTAAAGTTTAATAAAATGGTAGACATTGTATTAGTGCCTTATCACGATATTTAAGAAAAGGCATGATGGAAGTAGTTCCTTCCGACAAATATATGAGCGAAGAGAAAAGGAAAAGCGACAATGCCGTCAGATTCTAGCTTGTGAGGTTCAGTTTAAACTTATGAAACAAGCAACACCTAGTATACCAGATAATAGACAAAATTAGTATCTCCAGCTAAGTGATCAATGGACATTCATAATTTAACAGACAAATTTAGTCCATAGAAAATAGCTCAGATATATGATGCGATGTATTAATGTGGCCCAGCAATAGAGAATCGCCTTCTTAATTTCACCATTCCCCTGTAGAAGTTTCATGTTATCTACAAATCAGGCCATTTTCACTAGACAAAACTATAATGTTATTCCACAGTTTCACACTGATGTTGTCCGTCAAGTTTTAGTGCACAGGAGCAAAATTTACCAGATGCTGAACAGTCCTTGAGTTGTTTTTCCCATAAACGTCCATGTGCCTTGCATCTGGAGGCTGACTTATTCCTGCGTAAAAAGCCAAAAACCCCATACAGAGAAGAAAACCTCTTATGTTGGCTGCATATTAATTTTTCTTGTGTTATACGGAGAATTTGGAGCTTACCAAAAACCTAATTTTTTAATGCAGATTTGGAATCATATCCATGTAATGTTTCAGTTTTTTGGTACAAATTTTAAACATAAATGCATGAATGAGCATAATGTGTCAAGTCCGTCCAGAACAACAGGAATCCAGAAATTAAGTACTGTATGTACTAACTGATTGAATGAGCAAGACAGTGAAACTCA
>JXTC01000033.1:1187739-1204837 GCA_002914845.1 Trema orientale
GGACATTTTAATGTCCTATAAAGGGCAGTTTGTAACTCAAATCACATTGTGATTCTTTGACCAAATGCATCCGAGCTAATGTCTTCTACCAAATTGATTGACAAGGGCGCACTCAACGTTTTATGGGCAGGGCTTACCATCACATGTCTTGAGGTCACAGAATGGGCATCGAACAAGCTGAAGATCTGTAAAAATAAGCTCAAAGTTAAAACACAAGATTAAAAGTATCAAAATGATCAAAATAGCATGGAAATTTTGAAGCTTTACATAACAAAGGGTTAGTTAAGCAAGTCAGTGCTACTTGCTATCCATATGTTAACATTGATTAGAACACAACAGCAAGTGGACTGCAACAAAGACACAGTTTCATCTTCTTGGGGGATTTTAGCCGGAAAGCTGAGACTTTCCTGAGCCATTGAAAAAGCACCAATCCTAATCCTGTCTGCCCCATCAAAAACAGCTGCAAAGAAGAGAACATTAGTTGCCCTTACAGTTTAGATGTGCACATTTCAAAAATAATACAAAGCAAGCTCTGCCTTTTTAAGATTGATTAATTTTGGTGCAGCTACTTATTATGCTTACTACGAATTGTGTTATTATAAAGTCCAAATAAATGAGTCCAATTTTGCATATATATAGATAATAAACATATGTAGTGTGATTGACAAATTGGTCAAAGTGCACTAACCTGGAATATTTTTCTCCTGCTGCCCGAACTTATAAGAATAACTTTCATCTGTCAAGAGTCGAGACCATTCATCAACAAGGGCTCCATGAGATTCAGACGATTGTGACACATTCTAAACCAATTTATCACAATTCTATCCCATGATAAGATTAAAAGATACACAGTGTTGACTCTGGTCCACTGTCCATACCAAATCGTGAAGAAGCATAAAGGTCGATCCACTTTAAGGACACATTGCAAGGAGCAGCAACCTGAAGGTCTCCCATGCAGACGTACTTCCATATGGTATCTTCCATGATTACACGATGGAACCACATCACCAGTGACCTCCCATCTAGAAACTTCGCGATCTCTGTCCACAGATCTTTTTCAAGCCTTTTTATCCAAATAATTAAAAAATATATATATTATTAGATGAAAATTTCAAAAGAAAAAATAAAATAAAGTAAAATAAAAAAGTGAAATCAAACAGAAATTAGAATCGGATGAAATTAGCTTCACACCAGGCTTACTGAGCCAAATCAAACAAAAACTGAGAACTGTGTACGAAAAAATTGTTTGTTAAGCTTCAAAAAATCTCAAAAAGAAACTTAAAAATATTGGAGACGATCTATGCTCAAACTTTTGATCGATACCAGAAACAGCCATTATTACGGAATGAGCAGCCTAAATGAAATTTTGAATAACAACTTTTGCAAACTAGTTTTCCAGAAACAGTTTTTAAAATCTCAGATCCTTGAATCAAGAACGGATTCCTTGAGAATCTCATAATTCAAGATACACGATCACCAATGTGACAGTGAATTACAGATTCAGAGCAATTCGAATATAAATTTATATATATTAAATCAAATTCAAGAAATCAACATATCGCAATTCACAAACAACACATTCCAATCCAAATCACATTTATATGCAGAAAATTAAACAGAGAAGTCTAGCAGTCGCACATTCACCACAAACGCGCGATGAACACTAGTTTTGGACCAAAAATTTTATGGAGGGAATGAAGTTTGATACTAAATCGAGCTCAGATGAGAAAGAGAAAGAGAGAGAGAACCATGAGAAGGTGGAATGAGCGTTGAGGAAAGTCGATGAAGCAGAAGGAGAGCTACAGTAGGAGCAGATGGCCTTGGCTCTTCGCATCGGCATCCGCATTCTCTGACTTCGATGCTCAGTATCGAGCTCTCTCATTCTCTCCTCCACTTTCTCTTGCTCTGTGCCTAAGCCTAAGCGCCTTCCCATGGAGGTTTTCCCCAAAGATCTGAAGAGGTCTTTTCGCCAAAAACGAAAACTACAACTACAACTGCAACTAGGAGCTTTTTCTTTTTCTTCTTTTTTTTTATTATTTTTTATTTTGGTTTCCGATCGAAGTAAAAATTTAAGAAATTACAGGAAAATTGAAAATTGATTATTCTTATAGTTATTCCTACTAGTGATTATACTAACTAGTACTACTACTACTACTACTACTTAGAGAAATGTATGTATTCAAGCAGAATCAGAATCGTGACCCTCGAAGAAAGGAATCACATACCGATCGATCGCAAACATCGCAATTATCAGCCCAACAATGACTAGCAGAATCCTCAGGCAGCAGGACGCACGGCGGCGACGGCGGTGGCGATGGCGGCGGCGTGGGGGCTCGGCAACCGGTTGTGGCGGGGGAAGAGGATTTTTGAACGTACGAGCTCTCGGTTTCAGCATTTCAATTTTTTTTTTCTTTTTTCGAAAAGAGTTTGAAGTGAATTTCAATTTCAAAGCGTTCACCTCCTTTATATAATGTTTAGGATTCGTGCTTCCGTTCCGGACAACGGTACTGGGCCTGGGCCTGGGCCTGAGACTCGACGCCTGGTTCGGTTCGGGCCCAAGGCATAGTTGTTCCTCATAAATTATCTCCAGTTTCGTTTTTAATATTCCTTTTTCTTGTAATTCCAGAAAATATAATAACAAATGGGCAAAATGACCGTTTTATTATTTGCAGGCATAATAACAGAAGTTCAAAGTTATCTTTTCAGTTGATCCTAGATATATCATTCAGAAAAAAAAAGGTTGATCCTAGATATTATTCTTTCCTTGTTTTTATCATAAGAATCTACGTGCAATTCCTATTTAATGGTTTAATTTTTAGTAGATTGATTTCGATTTCAAATTTTTGTGTTTTGGTAAATTATTTTAGTGTTAACATACAAGTTAGGGCATAATTTGGAGTGAATAATTTCTTTTTAATCATTAAGGATTCCTAACAAGTTTGGGGATGTTTTGTAGTTGATTATTTCAATAGAACTATAAGTAAAATTTGATGCATTAGCCTTCTAATTTTCCTTGATGAAAGCCTTAGACGTCTAGAGATGAATAAAAAGCCTTAGCCTTCTAGACGATTAAAGCCTCTTCATTTCCCATGAAAACAGCTATACAATTACTCAGAACATCAATTTCAGTCTCACAATTATCCAAAGATCTGAAACCTTCCAACACACACTTGCTTGAAATGTCCAAGACTTGACACCTCTTATTAGTGAATTGCACGTTCAAATTTAAGTCACACGGTTGACTTATGCTAATCAAATTAGTCTTCAGATCTTCTACGTACATCACCCTCTTCAATTTCGAAAAACCATCAATGTTGAGAGTTCCAATTCCGAGAACTCTCCCCCACACACCATCACCAAATGCCACCATACCTTCAGTGACAATCTTATAGTTTGTCAGGATAGACTTGTCACCTGTCATATGCCTGGAACAACCACTATCAAAATACCACAAGTTAGTAGCACCAGTTCTTAGACAAGTAAAAGAGGTAAAATAATTATGATCAGACTTTCTTACCAATATTTTTCTGGTATTATTTTTTAAATTAATTTTTAGTTTTAGAGTTTTTCTTCGAGGAGAATCCAAAATTGACTTTTTAAAATAATTATTTTCCAGAAAACTCATCATGGTAAAATATCTAGGTCGAATATGACCTTTAACACCACAAAAATGACAAATGGGTATGAATCTCTTACCTTTGCTTGTTATGAACGAATCTGTTGTTGCAATAGGTTTGTTGTATTTACCTGCTAGTGGTACAAAACCAAGACCACTTCTGAATGTTGAACGAGATCTTATTGTTGCAACAACTGATATGCTAACAGGTGCTGAATCTTTCTTCGATCCTGTTATTGCAATAATGGGTATTCTGGCAGGAGCGGTAACCAATTCTTTCACAAAAACAGTTTTTGTTCCTAAACACTCACCTTTAAAACCAAGTCCAGTAACAGCACCAGAAAATTTACTAGAAGACAAAATATGATCTAATTGAGATGAACCGGAATTAAGCATTTTGAGAGATTTCATTGTTCTTTCAAGTTCCATAGAAACTTCTTTTAATCTTTTTTTTTCATCAATAATTAATTCCAATTCTTGAATTTTTTTAAAAGAATTTTCTTTAAACTCAACCAAAAGAGAATTGGTTCTTATCAGATCACGGTTTTTAGTACAAACATGTTCCCATTGAGCATACAGATTTTTGCATGCATCACCAAGTGAATCCTCGTCAATATCCAAATCAGATTCAGATTCAGCCAAAGACAATTCTTTGTCATCAACTTCTAAGACTGTATAACAAATAACTGATTTTTCCTACACAGGACAAAGATTACTCGGAAAAGATAAACTAATAAAAGCAATATGATTGCTTATATTATTGTCACATTCTTGGCTGCATTCAGATTCTTCATCACTCCAAGTTGATGCGAAGGTTTTAGGCTTCTTTTTCAAAGT
The DNA here is from genome assembly GCA_002914845.1 of Trema orientale. Lineage (NCBI taxonomy): Eukaryota > Viridiplantae > Streptophyta > Magnoliopsida > Rosales > Cannabaceae > Trema > Trema orientale. The sequence goes on from JXTC01000033.1 coordinate 1,192,193, forward strand.
GTTTTGCACATTTAGATTGTATGTGCCCAAATCCTTGGCATTTTCTGCACTGTACACCTTTCTTGTTAGAAGAATAAGAAGATTTAGAGGAGGTCTTACCTGTTTTGGATGAGGATGAAACAGATCCAGAGTTCTTTCCTACTTTCCTTAAGAATTTTATAAAATTTTTTGCAAGTAAAGTAAGTTCTTCGCCATCTTCTTCCTCATTTAACACTCCATCATTTCCTTGTGAGGATTTGAGAGCAATGAATTTCTCTTTCTTTCTTACCGTTATATTCATTTCAAATGCTCGAAGAGAATTCATCAAATCTTCAACCTTCATGATGTCAAGATTTTTGCTCTCTTCAATTGCAACAATCTTGGGTTGAAAACGATCAGGAAGAGACCTAACAATTTTTATCACTATAACAGCTTCAAGAATCTTTTCACCAAGAGCAAAAGATTCATTAACAATATCACACAGTTTTTGCTAATATTGAGACAAAAATTCATTTTCTTCCATACATATTTGCTCAAATCTAGTTGTAAGAGATGTGAGTTTATTACACTTTACATCACTTGAGCCTTCAAAATGAGTTTGAAAGATTTCTCACGCCTCCTTGGCAGTTTCACACAAAGAAATCAACTTGATTTACTCTATATCACACCCATTGAAAATGGCATGTAGATCTTTAGTGTTGTAACTTGCCAGCAAATCATCCTGAGGTGACCAATCAATCTCAAATTTTAAGGAGATTATTCCATCATCAGCTCTGACAACAGGAGGAGACCAACCTGCAAGAATAGATCTCCATGCTTTAATGTCGAGTGCTCTGATGAATGCTCTCATCCTGGTCTTCCAATAAGGATAGTTGGTCTCATCTAGTAATGGTGGATGAGAAATTGATTCTCATTCATTGAGAAAAGACATACTAACAGAAAACAGATTAGAAAATCCCAAAATCTCACTAAAAATTAAGTGACTCTACTCTGATACCAAATGAAAGATCTGTTTTATTTATTACCAAATAATTAGTTAATTGATTAATTTCATAATTAATTAATTATATTGTAACACGTGAATGAAAAGGTTGTTACAATGTTGCAACAAGAATAGGAAAATAAAGAATGAACACAAGATATTTTTAACATAGTTCGGACCTCTCCTACTCCACGGGGCCACGCCCAGAGATTAAACAAATTAGTAAAGTATAAAAAAATTACAAATACCAATTGACTAACACAATAAAAGACTCCATCTTTTTAATTGTCATAATGTATTGTAATGACTCCACTAATCTTGTTTAACGAGCTCTCCTCTTCTTGTTGAACCTTCACACATGAACTCTATTTACTGATCCGGATCTGTCTCCTCCTAAAGACGTGTTGTTCATCTTCTAGAAGAACAAGATGCACCCAAATAAAGTACCTAAAAAACTCTAAAGCTCTCTAAGTCACTCAATGATAATAGAACATACTCTATGCCTTACAAATAAAAGCCCTCTAAGCATATTTCTCTCAATAAAGTGCATAAATAATTTCTTGGAGTAGAAGAGTTTTTATAGGTGATTTTCAGCCCCCTTGGTCGTCTATTGTAGTGTGAATAAGCTGAAATCAAATAAGGAAAGACTTAATAACAAAATCAAAATCTTTCTATAAATGTTGTAATCTGCTCTTTTGATTTATGATTGCTCTTTTGATTCAGTTTAGACATATTTTGGCCAATTGGAAATGTTCAATTAATCTGCCAAAGATTGATAATTAACCCAGAAAATTATATCTCAATCAATATCAATCAAATGCCAAGATTTAAGAAAGTTAACCAATGTTTTCTTAAATATCGGGAGTTGTTGCAACAGATCAAAAAATCTGATCACAACAACTTAGTAAATCAAATCAATTAAGTAATGGAAACTTAATTAATTTATGAGAAATTTTCAGCAATAATTAAGGACGAAAATCCTTATGAATTCACTTCAGAAGCCTGTCTAAATTCATTGATTAATAAGAGGCAATCAGATATCAATCAAGGACAAAAGAATGAGGAAATAATCAATAATATATATGGTAAATATAAAAGGAATTAATCTAAAAGTGATAGGAAAATATCCTAACCAGCTATGCACGAAATTCCATTTATATTTCACCTATATTATCACCAGAATCATCAAATATGGTACATTCTAGATGGTTTCCATATAAAGAAATATGCAAGTTTCGGTTATTGTAAAACCAACTCTTGTTGTAACAACTTCAGACTTATTGTAACAACATCTTCTTATTTTTATCAACTTGAGTTCTCAAAACTTTGCCATTCAAAATGCCAAACTTTTGAACTTAACACATGTATTACATTTTGTGCTCTTAATAACTCACATGGATTAATTTAAAATTAGAGATGATAAATTTTGGCTAGAAAATTTGTCATACAGCTTTTAATATTTTTTTTCATGATAATTTGTAATAAGATTTCTCTACTACTTTTTCCCTCTCAAATGTATATAAAAGATCTACTTAAATAATTGAGTCGAAGTAAATAAATAATGTTCTGGTTTAAAAGTGTTTCTTAATTAAATTAATTTAGAATTTTTCATATGAATTAAACATAGATAAAGAAATATTTGTAATAAAAAAAACAAGTTTTTAAAGGGTAAAAGTGTAATTTAAAGCAAAGGGCATTGTGGTAATTTGATATTTTCAAAACATAAAATTAAAAATATCTGAGTGAACTTGGACAGCGTGTGTGTCTAGGTTCATTTGGACTAAAGTGTAAGAGAAATTTGAAAATAGAGACTAAAATGTAATTAAGGAAAGGTGAAAATGAAAGGAATCTTTGAAAATTGGGCAAAAAGTGTAATTTTACAAAACAGTACTCAACCAAATCATATCGTGACAAGTGGGCTACAGTTTTAAAATTGGCCCATAAATCCCTAGACTCTCCCTCATTCTCAGCCGAAAGCCCCAAAAATTTCCGAAAATATTATAATCGACACTGTTCACTTGCCGATCAATCGACGCAAATCACTACTGACGTGCCGCTTCGCAAACTCCACCAACTACCGAGAGTCGACGCCGACTGTCCCCGTGCCCTTACGCCGCCTACTGTCGAAATTAGGAGCATCTGATAGTAAGGCCTATCGCGGTGTTTTTGGGCCAAATATCGATGTCGACCATCTTTTCGCCTCACCGCCAGTGCATTTCCCCATTTTTCCTGGTCGCCGATCAAACCACATAGGTGGTTTCTTTCAATTCAGCCCCAAATCAATTCCGGTGAGCATCACGTAGCTATTGCTATATTTTATTATTTAAGTTGTGGTATTATTGTAATTATTTTGGTAAAATAATTATTTAGGACAAAATAATTACATGAGGTTATAGAGGAGCTTGAATCATGAACAAATATGATATTGTTCATGAATTGATATCTGGAGATGTGTAAAATTTCAAATTGAAAAAGAGGACATTTTTCTAAATATTTCTAAAAATGGTATTTTGTAACATTCAGAATTAAGGCCCGTATAAGACGTCGGACCTCGAAATGAAGTTTTGACCTCAAATTCGGATTCAGTGAGGTCAAAAGGCTAACTTTAATATAAAATATCGACATATTTCGAAGTGGCACGAATTTTGAGACACAAGGCTCGTGAATAGTCTCGTTTTGTATGCCGATGGGGTCAGTTTTCGGCCCGAGCCCGAATCGATCAAGTTATATATCTAACCTAGTTAATTTAGGTATTAAGAATTCAGTGGTGAGGTCTTTTTTGCGATTTGAAGCTCCATTGGAAAACTGAATTTTCAAAGCAAGTGATCAACAGTTCAAAAACAGCCCCCGACCCTCCGAACGACCACCAAATGATATCAAATGCTCTCCATAGCAACGTAGCACTATTGAGTCACTCGTTTGAGGTAGAGATTCGATTACCTGATTCTAAATTGGTTTAATTATGAATTTACATATTTTAAATAAATATAGAATTTCGTGAAATATTTTGTAAAAATTGTGTTTATACCTATTTTGAGCTAAGTTGAGATTTAAAGTGGCTGGAAGGTACGTCACACTGGTTGGCATATCAAGTATATAGTTTTGGACTATTTTCTGTAGAAAATTGGACTTTTGGGTTTGATTAAAAACGGTCGTTATGCTGCCGAAATTTCTAGCAAATTTAAAATGATTGAGAAATCAGTTTTGAGAACTAAATATGGTTTGATTAAAGAATACTATATGGTTATTTTATGATTTGATGGAAAATGGTGCATATTCCTATTATGTCATTCATGTAGTATTTGTATCTATTCACACACTTACACGGTTGTTGGACTTACGATTCCCCATGTTGAGTGCTTGGACTTACGGTCGCCTTTATAGGTGGCTCGGACTTACGGGTGACCCACTAGAATACCTCAAACATCATATGATTGCATATATATATTGGTTTTGATATAATGTTTTAAATAGGTTGGAATGTTTGAATCTTTGGACAATGATTTCACTTGAATTTTGTGAATCGTTTTGAATAGATTACTAATCATGTAGAACCTTCAACGTGAGTATATTTATTAATTATAAAAATCTGTAATCGATTCTCTACTGGGCTTTAGCTCACCCCCCTTCTTCCCATCAGGTGGCACTCAATGTGATTTGGACTGTGAGACCTAGAGTGAGGCACTGAAGGCTTACTAATTTGTTTGTATTTTGGTAAATTCTTACTGGACTTGTGGATTATAGGCTTGAGTAGGAATTTAGATTTAATTATAATTGAGTAAGCTTATTTGGGAGATTTGGACATGATTCGTATATTCTATGTTTATGTTTGAGTGTGAGATAGATGCTTGATGCATGATTATAGAATGTTTGTTTTTATTACTATTTATGTTTAATGAGTGATGCATAACTGTGGATTTTATTTCAATTAAATATTTTATAAAGGCCAATTTGAAAAATTAAAGATTTTAAATGCTTTTGAATTATTTTTAAAATTATTCTTGGTATTTAAGGTTTATGAAGTACTCATTCTGCCACTGATCCTAATCTTGGATTGTGACAATATTAGTATGCATAACATAATATGTATAAGCAGGGGCAAGCAGCATTGAACAATGTACATCAAAAAGAAGAAAATATAATTAATCTCAAATCATTAAAAGAAAAGGTCATTTTTAAATCTAATTTTGAATCACTTTAATTATTTTGCTAGAAAGAAGCAACTTATGACTTCATGGATATTTATGTAATTAGGTAATTTGTTATAAAGAATATTTATTTCGAAGAATGAGGAGAAGAGCGCTTCTAATAACATTGCAAGCACATGCTTTATTATTATTATTATTATTATTATTATTATTATTATTATTATTATTATTATCGAGTTGATATATCTTCAAATATTTAATGTTTTTTTACCTCTGTTATTACTTTATTGTTACGTTATACTTATCAACTAATCTTTATTTTATTTTCTTTTATACTTTCTATCACTATAACCATTTTCTTTTCCTACTAGCAAGGTGACGTGCTTTCTATACTAGTATGTATAGTTAGTTTCCAAATTAAAATTTTGACAATTTAATTATGACCCAAACTCTTGGACCAAAATACTAATAATAATAAATAAGTAAATATAAATAAATAAATAAAAGTGGTGTAAAGGAGTGAGGGCAAATTTGTCTTTGCCGTTAATATTTTTCCCAAAACCAAATTAGGAAACGTGACCAATCCAAATACCCAGATTCTAGAACCCAAGTTGTTTTGGTTATAAATATATAGCCTGGCAATTTGCCGTAGTAGTACACTAGAATTAATTGTTTTCATAAATCATGGCTCGTCCTCCTAAATTGAAGAAGATCATTATCAAGTTTTTTACTATTCTCGTGAGGCTACTCTTGGTTTTTATTGTATGCCCTTCAGGCATGTACGTGGCTTTGCGTTTCTTATGTGGTTGTCTGATGTTTCAAATGATATTCAAGGGAGTCGGGCTCTGTTACGAATACTCGAGAAGGTTACATTATGACTACTGGAAGTTGCCACGAATGATTTCCAAAGCGCAGAAAAGCGTCCTTAGGAAAGACAACATACAAGATTACTGTGTGATTTGTCACGAAGGATATCATGATAATAATGTATGCGCAGTTTTGCTTTGCGATCACACATATCACTTGTCTTGTATTGACGATTGGACTGACTGCAAAGAAACATGTCCTATGTGCCATCAGAATATAGAAACAATCATAGTTTTCTATGATATCAACATGGTCGAAGAATCCCACTTTGAAGTTCGACATATAATATCTGGAGATTTGGAAGACTGGGAAATTGAACCATTTGATTATTATTTTTTTTAGGGAATAATATTCTTTTCTTTTAATTCATTTGTGATTTACTTTTATTCATCTTGTCATCACTTAATTATAAGTGTCATCTTTTAAAATAGATAATTACACATACGCAATAACATACTACTTTTTTCTTATTATTTATCGAAAGACACAATAAACATACTTGATTAAGGGTTTTTAAGTAATTGAAATCTTTTAAGAAAAAAAAAGGTAGTATGGCTCCCCAAAAACCCTATTTGCTCTTGACCATCTTCTTCTTTTTCTAGTCTCATACTTTGATTAGAGAGTCCATCTAGGATTTTGCTTTTACTTTTCGTTTTTTTTTTTTCCATTTAAATAATTCTTTTATGTGTGAAGGTAGTTGACCTCTTAGATTTGGATTTGTAGATGTTTTCTTTCACATAATTATGTATGAGTTTTATTTTTTTTATGTGTCTTTCTATTGTTTTTTCTTTCTAGATTTGATAGTTGTAATCTATATTTGCGATACTCGTTTTCACATTTATCAAATAAGCCAATCCAAAGGTAGGGGTGGAGAACGTTTTGAAAAAGTGAATGAGGTACCTAGGTAGTGGTGGAGGATCTTTTAAAGAGTGAAAGAGATACTTCTGGTTCATTGTTTAGTATTATTGTATCTTTATAATTTGATCTTTGTATTAGATCATTATTGATTAGAATGAAATTTTTTTTATTCCAAAGAAAAAAAAAGTATTAGAGAAAAATCACTTTTTTAATTTGCTTTTTTTATTTTCAATTTTGTGATGTATTTCATGATCGATTTATGAACTAATTGACTCAATAACCTTTCCCCCAACCCTTTCTTTTGCAAAATAGCCTCCTGTTTTTCTTTTTTTCTTTTAGTTTTTTAGTTTTATATATTTTTTTAATTCTTTTGTAACTCAAAATGCCCGAGTCGGCCTCAAGCGAATCCAGTCAAGCTCAATATAGATTTTCGCTAAATAAAGATTTTTGAAGAGAAAATCACGATTTTAATTTTAAGTTTGAAATTGACGTTTAGCTAGATATTTTGGTTTCGATTAAACCTCCTAAGTATTAAAATATCAACTTGTGAATAATCTTTTAATTTGGCCAAATATCGAATCTTCATTTTTTTTTAAAGTAAGATGATTTGAAATTTTTAATCTTAAAGAAATGTGGCGTTGTTGGGAAATACAAAAGGGAAACTAGGCCTTTTATGGCATTTTAGAAAAAAATTTGAAAAAAACGGTGGCCTGTGTTTTTTGCCGATCCTGTCCAATTTTTATTAGATAAATACCATTTTTTAAATAATACTTAGAAAAATATTATTTTTAAAATAGTAATTAATATCTGGTAACCAGTTTCAATCAATGGTATTTATAATTGGTATATATCTGTTAACTAGTAACCAATTTTCAGAAATTAGTAACTAGTAACTATTTTTAAAATTATATTTTCTAAAAACTTTTTAAAAATGATATTTTTCAAATGAAAACCGTACGAAAATTGGAAAAAAAAAAAAAAAAAACTGGTATATTAAAGAGAAAGTTACTGAACAAATATTAGCCAACTGGGGCTAGTTCAGTTGATCCAAGGTTTATGGGATGTGTGTGTGAGTGTGGGGGGTCAGGGGTTCAAACTTTGGTAGAGAGTGTGTGTGTGTTATTTTCCTTTAATTTGTAGTAAGTGGTGGTCATTAGTTAAGCCCCATTTTAAGGAAAAAAAAAAAAAAAAGTTACTGAACAAATACCAATTTTAAAAGGTAATGGAACTTTGTCAAAAAAGAATAACTTTGAGAAAAATAGTTATGGAACTTAAATGAAAACTCATTTAATGTTATAAACAAATTGTTCTGCCAAATTTGAAGTCCAAGCAAATTAATACTTATAATAGGGAAAAGAAATTAATACCTAAATTAAGAGAACGTGTTAAGTAGCAAGTAAAAAAGGAAAATACATTTAAAAAAGGGATTTTAGGGGAAAAATCGGACAAGTTTAAGTTTTGAAAAGTCAAAATTTTGGGGATTTTTTATTTTTTGAATGGTTTTTGGGTTTTCTTTAAACGTCACTAATTAAGAACTAAATCAAAAAAAAATCAATGATTTCCAAAACTGTAAACGCAAAATTGGCCACATTATTACACTCTTTTCATAAAGGCCAAAAGGAATTTTATTATTAAAATCGGGTTATTAATTTCCCTTAATTTTAACCAATTTTTAAAATGGACAAAGTATATATAGTTTACAAATTGGAATCTTCATTTACTGAAACATTCGGAATTTAAAATTAACTACCGTGAATCGACCTCAATCGAAATTTTTTACCATGGTAGAAGAACGGGTGAAGGAGACCCTATCTATTCGACTATGGTTGAAATTTTTTCGACTGCCATCGAATTTTGTTTTCTTTTCAACCTTGTCAAAATGGCAAGGATAAACGGTGATACATGTTCGACTACGATCGAGCTCGGTCAAACACAGCTTGGTCATACACCACGGTCGACATTTATAAGATACTTTAGAATTTGTTAAGAAATAAGATATTTAAATAATTTTATATGTATCACATATAACAATTATGATTAGTTTTAATAACATTTATACATGAATCCTTTTTTCATCATGAATATATTAGTACACCTCTTATGTGTAACTACCCCAAAAGTAAATCATTTGCTATAATATTAGTAATACAATTAGAAATTTCTCATTTATTATAAAATAAAATATTAATATAAATTAGACTAATTTTAGCACGTGTACGGATTACTTCATTCTCAAAATAAAAAATAAAGCGAGCTTCAATTCACAAGAGCCAATACTCTTACCTCTTAACAAGTCGTATAAGTAGTAGTATTGCTAACATACAATTAAAGAATCATTCATCATATACCCATAATTTTAAAAATTATTTTCTACTATGTGGACTCTAAATCCTAAAGACGCCACAAAATTAAAATTTTTATCATCTCAAAACATAAGACCAACTCCGATAAACTTTATCTTTGTGAGCTGTACGACCTACATGCAGTGACGAACCCACGGTCCAGTGGGGGCAGGTGCCCCTATCAATTTCTTAAAGTTGTATTTTTACCACATAATTTATCTTATTTTATTTTTTGCCCCCACTTAACTTTTTTGTCCATATGCATCCACTTGTTTCTTTAACAATTATGACCCCACTTATCAATTGGTTTTCTTTTCATATTATTTCTCTAGATTCATCTTCTCACTATCTTTAATTACAATTCATTGGTTTTAATAGATAGAGTGAATATATTTAATTATGTAAATTTTAATATTAATTAAATGATAAAGAATTTAATAAAATTAAATACAATATTTTAAAATATATTTTCTTATCATCATTTATCCGTAAACTTTGTTTCCTTTTTTCATATACTTTTATCTTCTATGCTTTTTCATTATACACCTAGATATTTATTGTTTATCTTTTTTTATATACTTTTATCTTCTATGCTTTTTCATTATACACCTAGATATTTGTCGTTTGTTAGGTTATGATAATGAATTGAAATATTTATAGTTTTGCTTTTGTGAAATATTATTGAACCATATACATTGGAAAATATTCTCTTTACAAAAAAAATAAAAATAAAAAAATGCCAATTCTGAAAGAAAAACTGATATAATCTAAATCCAATATAATAGAAATCGAATTTTGAAGGCATCCTTCTAAATTCTAGGCTTTCCATCTCATAAATATGCCCTCACTAGAATAAAATCTTAAATCCGTCACTAATTCTGAAAGAAAAACTGATATAGTCTAAATCTAATATAATGGAAATCGAATTTTGAAAGCATCCTTCTAAATTCTAGGCTTTCCATCTCATAAATATTCCCTCACTAGAATAAAATCTTAAATCCGTCACTATCTATATGCATAATCTGGTGGGATAAGATTCTCATAAGAATAAATCGGGGCCAAAATCTTCAAGCCAATAGAAGGATTATTGATAAAAAAAATAAAAATAAATAAATGAATAAATAAGAAAATCCAACTAGAGAGGGAGATATGATGAAATAGAAATCAAGATAAAGAAGTTGTGATAAGGAAAAAGATGAGTTTTTGATTGAGAGAGGGGGAGGGGCTAGGGTTACCAAGTGCAACGCCATTATTACACTTTTATTTACACAAGCATCTGAAGGCTCACGCATTCCATCTATTCAACTTTTTTTCACATACAAATCACAGCCATTTATATATTAGTTACTCTAAGTTCCTAGAGAAAAATGGAAATTAGGAACGGAACGTAGGTTGTTTGGTATAATTATTACTTGTGGTATACTGTTAGGTTTCTTCTATATGCTGTAATTTTTCTTTCATATTGATTACTTTTCGTATACTACTAATAGATTAATATCATACAATGAAGAATGAGCTTGATATGTTAAGGAGGAGAATCCCATTTGGAACCAAATCGAATCTCCTGTATCCTTCAATAATGGAAAAATCATCTTCTAATCTGGGGAACTCATAAATCAAAATGTATAAAATAGTGGTGCGGCCTGTCTAGAGCAAATATCGTAAGAGAGCCGGACAAAAAGAAGAAATGATGTAACGTAATTGTCGGTATATCAAAATGGGGTGTTGCCCAAACCAATCTTAAGATATACTATCTGATAAACCAATGTATATCAGACTTGGAATCATACCCGGGTGCAGTTTCTCACAAATTTTAAACGTAAATGTATGAATGAGAATGATGAGTCAAAGTTTGTCCAGAAGAACAGGAATCAAAAAACTAAGCTACTGTATGTACACTGAATTGGAATGACAGTGAAACCCATTCTCATGCTTTTGGAGGCTATCCTTTCCTTTTTGTTTCTTCAAAGACCTCGAGAAAAACTTCTTCACCAGCCGCGCCCTCATGTCATGGGTATTTGACATGAAGCCCTGGCACACCGAGAAAGTGGAAACGGTATCTTAACTTGGTTCTCAAAACAGAGTTCAGTACATTAAACATCAATGGAGATTGAGCTTGTTAAAAGTCTACTAAAATGAAATGAAGACCAGAGAGTTTTACCAAGTTCCGGAACAGCAACTTTCTTGTTAACATTGATTGATATGGGACCAAGCAAGTGGATTGAAAATAATGGAAAGCAAATATGTATTATAGAGTGTAAAATGTAGTAACAACGTTCATAATGACATCGAATTACACCCCCTAAATATTTATTGTGTATCAATGATATTCACCCCTATGCTGCTTATATTGGTGCAACCGAAGACAGTCGACCTTTCACATAAAATAAAAGGTGAGATCAAAAAAATATATATACACTTACAAATCACAAGAATCGCTGTTCCCGTATCCACTTTGGGTATAGGTGCCCCTTCCCCATTTCCCATTCCTCATTCCAGTAAACCTAAATGTTCAACAACATGGTAAACACTGTATCAGTGCCATATCATAATATTGTTAAGATAATGCATGAACCTAAAAGTTTAACAACATGCATGGTAGACATTGTATCAGTGCCTTATCATGATATTGTTAAGAAAAGGCAAGAACCTAAAGTTTAATAAAATGGTAGACATTGTATTAGTGCCTTATCACGATATTTAAGAAAAGGCATGATGGAAGTAGTTCCTTCCGACAAATATATGAGCGAAGAGAAAAGGAAAAGCGACAATGCCGTCAGATTCTAGCTTGTGAGGTTCAGTTTAAACTTATGAAACAAGCAACACCTAGTATACCAGATAATAGACAAAATTAGTATCTCCAGCTAAGTGATCAATGGACATTCATAATTTAACAGACAAATTTAGTCCATAGAAAATAGCTCAGATATATGATGCGATGTATTAATGTGGCCCAGCAATAGAGAATCGCCTTCTTAATTTCACCATTCCCCTGTAGAAGTTTCATGTTATCTACAAATCAGGCCATTTTCACTAGACAAAACTATAATGTTATTCCACAGTTTCACACTGATGTTGTCCGTCAAGTTTTAGTGCACAGGAGCAAAATTTACCAGATGCTGAACAGTCCTTGAGTTGTTTTTCCCATAAACGTCCATGTGCCTTGCATCTGGAGGCTGACTCATTCCTGCGTAAAAAGCCAAAAACCCCATACAGAGAAGAAAACCTCTTATGTTGGCTGCATATTAATTTTTCTTGTGTTATACGGAGAATTTGGAGCTTACCAAAAACCAAATTTTTTAATGCAGATTTGGAATCATATCCATGCAATATTTCAGTTTTTTGGTACAAATTTTAAACATAAATGCATGAATGAGCATAATGTGTCAAGTCCGTCCAGAACAACAGGAATCCAGAAATTAAGTACTGTATGTACTAACTGATTGAATGAGCAAGACAGTGAAACTCA
>JXTC01000033.1:1207607-1304403 GCA_002914845.1 Trema orientale
GGACATTTTAATGTCCTATAAAGGGCAGTTTGTAACTCAAATCACATTGTGATTCTTTGACCAAATGCATCCGAGCTAATGTCTTCTACCAAATTGATTGACAAGGGCGCACTCAACGTTTTATGGGCAGGGCTTACCATCACATGTCTTGAGGTCACAGAATGGGCATCGAACAAGCTGAAGATCTGTAAAAATAAGCTCAAAGTTAAAACACAAGATTAAAAGTATCAAAATGATCAAAATAGCATGGAAATTTTGAAGCTTTACATAACAAAGGGTTAGTTAAGCAAGTCAGTGCTACCTGCTATCCATATGTTAACATTGATTAGAACACAACAGCAAGTGGACTGCAACAAAGACACAGTTTCATCTTCTTGGGGGATTTTAGCCGGAAAGCTGAGACTTTCCTGAGCCATTGAAAAAGCACCAATCCTAATCCAGTCTGCCCCATCAAAAACAGCTGCAAAGAAGAGAACATTAGTTGCCCTTACAGTTTAGATGTGCACATTTCAAAAATAATACAAAGCAAGCTCTGCCTTTTTAAGATTGATTAATTTTGGTGCAGCTACTTATTATGCTTACTACGAATTGTGTTATTATAAAGTCCAAATAAATGAATCCAATTTTGCATATATATAGATAATAAACATATGTAGTGTGATTGACAAATTGGTCAAAGTGCACTAACCTGGAATATTTTTCTCCTGCTGCCCGAACTGATAAGAATAACTTTCATCTGTCAAGAGTCGAGACCATTCATCAACAAGGGCTCCATGAGATTCAGACGATTGTGACACATTCTAAACCAATTTATCACAATTCCATCCCATGATAAGATTAAAAGATACACAGTGTTGACTCTGGTCCACTGTCCATACCAAATCGTGAAGAAGCATAAAGGTAGATCCACTTTAAGGACACGTTGCAAGGAGCAGCAACCTGAAGGTCTCCCATGCAGACGTACTTCCATATGGTATCTTCCATGATTACACGATGGAACCACATCACCAGTGACCTCCCATCTAGAAACTTCGCGATCTCTGTCCACAGATCTTTTTCAAGCCTTTTTATCCAAATAATTAAAAAATATATATATTATTAGATGAAAATTTCAAAAGAAAAAATAAAATAAAGTAAAATAAAAAAGTGAAATCAAACAGAAATTAGAATCGGATGAAATTAGCTTCACACCAGGCTTACTGAGCCAAATCAAACAAAAACTGAGAACCGTGTACGAAAAAATTGTTTGTTAAGCTTCAAAAAATTTCAAAAAGAAACTTAAAAATATTGGAGACGATCTATGCTCAAACTTTTGATCGATACCAGAAACAGCCATTATTACGGAATGAGCAGCCTAAATGAAATTTTGAATAACAACTTTTGCAAACTAGTTTTCCAGAAACAGTTTTTAAAATCTCAGATCCTTGAATCAAGAACGGATTCCTTGAGAATCTCATAATTCAAGAACCACGATCACCAATGTGACAGTGAATTACAGATTCAGAGCAATTCGAATATAAATTTATATATATTAAATCAAATTCAAGAAATCAACATATCGCAATTCACAAACAACACATTCCAATCCAAATCACATTTATATGCAGAAAATTAAACAGAGAAGTCTAGCAGTCGCACATTCACCACAAACGCGCGATGAACACTAGTTTTGGACCAAAAATTTTATGGAGGGAATGAAGTTTGATACTAAATCGAGCTCAGATGAGAAAGAGAAAGAGAGAGAGAACCATGAGAAGGTGGAATGAGCATTGAGGAAAGTCGATGAAGCAGAAGGAGAGCTACAGTAGGAGCAGATGGCCTTGGCTCTTCGCATCGGCATCCGCATTCTCTGACTTCGATGCTCAGTATCGAGCTCTCTCATTCTCTTCTCCACTTTCTCTTGCTCTGTGCCTAAGCCTAAGCGCCTTCCCATGGAGGTTTTCCCCAAAGATCTGAAGAGGTCTTTTCGCCAAAAACGAAAACTACAACTACAACTGCAACTAGGAGCTTTTTCTTTTTCTTCTTTTTTTTTATTATTTTTTATTTTGGTTTCCGATCGAAGTAAAAATTTAAGAAATTACAGGAAAATTGAAAATTGATTATTCTTATAGTTATTCCTACTAGTGATTATACTAACTAGTACTACTACTACTACTACTACTTAGAGAAATGTATGTATTCAAGCAGAATCAGAATCGTGACCCTCGAAGAAAGGAATCACGTACCGATCGATCGCAAACATCGCAATTATCAGCCCAACAATGACTAGCAGAATCCTCAGGCAGCAGGATGCACGGCGGCGACGGCGGTGGCGATGGCGGCAGCGTGGGGGCTCGGGAACCGGTTGTGGCGGGGGAAGAGGATTTTTGAACGTACGAGCTCTCGGTTTCAGCATTTCAATTTTTTTTTTCTTTTTTCGAAAAGAGTTTGAAGTGAATTTCAATTTCAAAGCGTTCACCTCCTTTATATAATGTTTAGGATTCGTGCTTCCGTTCCGGACAACGGTACTGGGCCTGGGCCTGGGCCTGAGACTCGACGCCTGGTTCGGTTCGGGCCCAAGGCATAGTTGTTCCTCATAAATTATCTCCAGTTTCGTTTTTAATATTCCTTTTTCTTGTAATTCCAGAAAATATAATAACAAATGGGCAAAATGACCGTTTTATTAGTTGCAGGCATAATAACAGAAGTTCAAAGTTATCTTTTCAGTTGATCCTAGATATATCATTCAAAAAAAAAAAAGGTTGATCCTAGATATTATTCTTTCCTTGTTTTTATCATAAGAATCTACGTGCAATTCCTATTTAATGGTTTAATTTTTGGTAGATTGATTTCGATTTCAAATTTTTGTGTTTTGGTAAATTATTTTAGTGTTAACATACAAGTTAGGGCATAATTTGGAGTGAATAATTCCTTTTTAATCATTAAGGATTCCTAACAAGTTTGGGGATGTTTTGTAGTTGATTATTTCAATAGAACTATAAGTAAAATTTGATGCATTAGCCTTCTAATTTTCCTTGATGAAAGCCTTAGACGTCTAGAGATGAATAAAAAGCCTTAGCCTTCTAGACGATTAAAGCCTCTTCATTTCCCATGAAAACAGCTATACAATCACTCAAAACATTCAATCTCACAAAAACTCACGTCTCTTTTCAATAATGGAGATCTCACTTCTTGCAAACCTTATAGGGTTTTTTAGACAAATACGGCAAAAAGAGGTTCTTCTTTAAAAAATACGGACAAGCGCTAAAAACTTGGAAAATACGGACTACGGAGTTAAACTTTTGACTAATACGACCTTTAATCGTAAAAATACAGTCTCAGGAACGCGTCTGACACATAGCATGCCAAAAAACAGAAAATAAATAAACAAATACTTAAAAAAAAAAAGGTGACCAAACGTAGACATAAAAGTTATAACAGTTCTGAAGCGCGTGTTAGCTCACCCTATGTCATAACATATGTGCATATATTATTTTTTTAATTTTTTAATCTCTTTTAGTCTTTTTCAATTATTGTTATTTTAAAAGAATTTTAGTTTCCTTACATTTGTAGTCTTTTTCAGCTTTTTTTTTTGAATCGTTTTGACCTTTTATTTTGTTGCTAATTTAATTTTTTATTTAAATTGTTTAACTTATTTTTGGATTAAACCAATTATAAAATTTCTATTTCATTGAAAAAAACATCCTTTTATATAAATTTTTGAATGTCACATTTATAAAAATAATTCTTAAAAAATTTTAAAACGCTCATTTCAATTTCGCGGATACCATGAGTAATCTGGTAAGATACTTAGAGTAATTATCATCCTTTTTTTTTTAGCATTTCTAACTATTTTTTCTTGGATACCATGAGTAACCCGATAAGATACCTATGATTATCTTATGTCCTTTTAACTTATATATATAATTATTTTTTCTTTCAAGTAATCCATTTATTGTAGGTAGCCTTTCAAGATACTTATGTTAACCTCCTAATTTTTTTTTTCTTTTTTGGAAATAAAAAATTTCTAAATATCATTCTCTAACATGGATACCATAAGTAACATAGGTCATGTTTGGTATACTGTATAAGGACTCTGTATTGTATTAATTAAATATAATGATGGGTTTGGTTGTGCCTTTATATTGTATTATTTAATATGACATTAAAATTTAATACAATACAAAGAGTATTATCTAATACAGAATAAAATGTCTGTATTACACTATATTATATAATTTTAACTTTAACGCAGTATTATACAGTACTCACTCTCCTCACTTTTTCTGTTCTTAATTTCTCTCTTATCACTTTCTCTCTCACGTCACTTTATCCTTTTTAAAAGTGGTATTTTTTTAAATAAATTTTTAAAAGTGGTATTTTTCTAAATATATATCTAAAAAGTGATTTTTTCGTAAATAATTTTTTAAAAAGTGGTAATTTTACAAGTGGTATTTTCAAAATTAACTTTTTAATACATCATCTTAATACAAATGCAGCACCAAACATAGTACTGTAATAGAATAAAACAATACAATACAATCCAATACAATATATCACAATACAATACAATACGGCACACCAAACTTGTCCATAGTAGGATATCTATTATATTATTTTCCTAGTTCACTTTGATACCAATGTATCTTGGTTAGATAATTATAGTAACTTTTTTCTTTGTTTTTTTTTTCTTTTTCTTTTTCTTTTTTTTTTTTTACAAATTACATGGATACCATAGTTAATCTATTACATATGGTAGTCTTTTCCCACTTTAATTTACCTACATACCAAGGTAAACTAGTTAGATATCTATGTTAATATTTTTTTTAAATTTAACGGGATACCATCGTTAATTTAGTAAGATACCTACGATAAACTCTATTATTTTTCCTCACATTCTCGTATGAAAGGCACAATTACAATAATTTTCAATGCAAGAGATCTATTAGATAATCATAGGTATCCAAGTAGAATACCTATGGTAATATTTGAGTTAATTTTAAAAGATTGACTCATAGGTTTTTATTTTTTTAGTTATAAGAAAACCCAACTATTGGATAAAATATGTAAAAATGGTAAAATACCTATGATAACTTAGCGATGTTTTTTTTAAAATTTTTTCTTTTAGGAATGCTAACCGCCCCTTCCCATTTACTAGACACTAAGTAACTATGTAAAATATTTGCGGTAAATTTTGTAATAAGAAACCCCCTTTAAATACCATTGGTAACCAAGTGAGAGACCATCAGTAATCTTAAAAAAAGACAGAAAAAAAAAAAGATTTTGCAATAAGGAACATTGAACTCACATAATATTGAACCCCCAAATCTCGTTTCCATATCCCGTATACTCTAGTTAACTTAGTATGATCCTTCTAGTATTTGTTTTCTTCACAATTTACCAAGATAACCTAATAAATACCTATGGTAGTATTGTTTTTCTTTCCAATTTATTTAGATACCATTGGTAATCTATTAGGTGACTGTGAATATCCAACATATTGCAATTTGTTTCTTCAATAAGGAATGTTCAAACTTCCTTTATAGTTCACGGATACTATACCTATTGTGACGACCCGTACCTTTAAAAAAAAGGGGGATTTATTTATATTAAATAAATAATATAAAGATAAATAAATAGACAAAAGAGCCATTGATTAATAGATATTATTTAGGGACACATTGGTAATTCTATTAGAGACTTTTTAAGAAATCCTAAGACTAATAATCTGCTCAATTTTACACGTACGCTTCATGAGAAAGGCAGAGAGGCAGCCACATAGTTTCAAGGAAGAAGGAGAAGCAAGAAGAGGATTCAATTCATTCGAATGTTAAGGTAATTAACTATAATCTATTGAGTCCACATGCACTAATTAGATTTTTGGGGATTGGAATTGCATGTCTAGGGTTAAGGTTTTAATTTGTCCATAAATAATTTATGAACCATTAGGATGAATCTGATAGAGAATGAAGCCTATTGATATTAGGATTGAAACAAGTTAAATTTTGAGTGATTTGGTTGGATAAATAGAAAGTTATGAATTTTTGAGTTTTAGGCTAAGATGTAAAAACGCAGCAGAGATTGCGACTGACTTTTCAGGAATTTCTACTAGTCTGATTAGGTCATATTTGGTATATTGAAAAGCTTATCGAATTATCTTTCCAACGGTATATAATTTGTCAAAAACGGACTTATAAGCAGAGAGTTATAGCCAATTGAAGTAAGTACTACGAATCTGAAAAAATCTGAAACTTTGAGTACTTTTAGCAAAACGTGACTGCGGCTTGTCCGACTGTACGAAGCTTACCTATGGACCCTGTAGCTACATTCTTGGTACTTTTAGGACCCCATGACTTGTAGAATATATCTTCTAAGTTTGATGACTTTTAGAGAGATGTTAGAATTGTTATGAATCGTAAGAAATTGACATTATTGGGAATAGCTATGGAGTTGATTATAGAAAATGCATGGGCGGCAAGTAGTCAATATTTTTAGTATAATTAGAGTATGATTTTATTGTTGTGATACTTATATATGATTTGTCTGATAATAGGTGTTTGAGAGATTATGTTGATTATTTTGAGTTGATTAGGCAAAACGAACGAGGTAAGTAACCTTTGATCTTTTCTAGTAGTTTTCCTCATCCAAAAGCTAAATGTTTTATTGTTTTATTATTTCTAATAGAATCATGTTTATAAGGTATTTTCTTTAAAATATGATTTCAAATAAAATATATTTCGGTAATAAGACTATTTAGTGAAAGAAATCTATTTTATTGAAATAACGTGATTTGTGTGAAAAATAGTATGATTCTATATTTTATACTAAATTATAGATCAAGTATATGAATTACTATTGAACGTGATTATAAGAAAATTATTTTGGAATGAGTACAATGTTATAATGAGATGAAAGTAAAATAGTTTATGATTCGTTATTGTAAATAAGTGTTTTGAAACTCTCTTCAGTGACTATGCAAGTGGACCCAATCCACAGAGGTTATATGTAGACAGTACTGATCTAGCTGCAGGGTTAAATATAGTAGATTCGTGATTCGTACTCGGCTACAGGGGTTATTTATGGCAGATTCAGACCCGGCTACAGGGGTTATTTGTGGCAGATTCGGACCTAGTCACAGGGGTTAAGTGTGGCCATAGTCGCCAAAAACTGGGGAAAAGTAAAATTGAAATTTTTATTGACTAAAAGGGATTCGAAAAGACAGATTTGGAAACTCATTTCTTATTTTGTGAAATTATTTACTAAACGACTTGATTTGAGTATTTTTAAAGTATTGATTTCTGAAACTAAATTTGTTCTGGAAAATATTTGTTAATGATTTTAGTTTATATATGCTTGATCCAACTAGATAAGATTACCGGATACTTACTGGGCTTCTAGCTCATCCTTTTATTTTTCCCTCACAGGTTTTAAAGATTGTCAGTTAAGAGATGTGACTAAGGGAGAATTTATTTAGTAGTAATTGAGGTGCATGGTTCAAAGAGAGAAATTTCTTCATCTTGATTGAGAAAATGTAAAGACTTAGAAGATTGATCATCTTGAATTTATTAGATTATAGTTTCTATTGTATAGTGTTTATTTTGAGTATTTGGAGACTTTATAAGAGTTATTGAATTTTATATTATACATTGGTATTTATTGGAGACTAAATATTTTTAATTATATTAGTTTATAGAAAGATGCCTTGGGGCTTTGCCTTATGGATATGCGGCGCACGTCTTCGGATGTGGGGCGTGACACCTATAGTAGCTAGGATACTAATGACAACCTTTATTTTTAATAATTATTTTTTTTTTAAAAAAATCCTATAAAGAACGAAACTCTAGATAATTTTGTAGATACCACAGGTAAATATGTATGATAATCTTTCTTTTAAAAAAAAATGTGTAATATGGTAGAATACGTATGATAATTTTGTTTTCCCCAATTTTTTCAATTGTCAAGATACCATAGGTAACTTATTAGGATATCTTAAATTTTAGAATTTTTTTTTTTCAATTTTTCAGATATCGTAGGTAACATTTTAAGATACTTTACTAATTTGTTTTACAAATAGAAAACACTAAACTTTCTACCCATTTCGCAAATACAATAGGTATCATGATAAAGCATCTATGGGTAACTTACTTTTTTTGTTTTTTATTTTTTGCAATAAGAAATGCTCAATTCTATAAGTAACTTGGTAAGATAATTATGGTAATCTCATTTTTTTTTCCTGATATCATAAGTAATTATGTAGAATACCTAATATAACCCCGTCGCTTATTTATTTATTTGTTTTTCCCATTAGAAATACCCAACCATTCTTTCAATTTCCTGAATGTTATAAAAAAACTAGTAGGAGACCAATAGTAGCCAAATGGGACACTGACATTAACTAAGTGCGAGACCTTCGATAAATCACTAAAGTCACCCACTAAAGTATGGGACTCACTAAGAGCTTGGTAAATTGAAAATATACTAAAATTTGTTGCCTACTTAGACTTGGTATGTTGAACAATAGGTACTTAAAGTCTAGTTTTTATTTTCTTGGATACCATTTTTAATTTCATAAATACTTACATTAATCTTCGAGTTTATTTATTTATTTATTAGACATTACCTTTTGAAACACTCAATTCTAATAATTTTCGAAATTGTCGAAGATATACAGTAAGTGACTATCAGTAACTAACTTTGTAGCATATCTATGCTAATTCTTTTTATATTTTTCAATATCTATGAATACCTTAAGTATCCCAGTATTACTAACTTTGTAGCATATCTATGCTAACTCTTTTTATATTTTTCAATATCTATGAATACCTTAAGTATCCTAGTAAGATACTAATAGTAATTTGTTTTGGCTAAGAAACACCCAATTCTCTTCTCACTTTATGGTTACCATAAGTATTGTGGTAAGATATCATAAGTATCAACTATAATAATAGAATACCTATGGTAACTTCTTCTTCTTTTTTTTTCTTTTTTTTAGTAACACACAACTCTATTCCCATCTCTCACGAATACCATATGTATTCACTTCTGATACCTTGTATCTTATTAAGATACCTATAGTAACTCTTCAAGTGTTATTGTAGAATATCTGTACTGTTTCTTTTCAGTGATACCCAATTGTTTTCCCGTCTCCCCGATATTATAGGTATCCCACCTATGGTAATTTTTTATTTATTTATTCAATTATTACAATAAGGAATGTCAAATACCAGTTTCGATTTCTTGGATATCATAAGTAACTTAATTGGATACCTATGATAAAAGTTTTTATTTTCGATTTCTCCTTAAATTTTTAGCAAGGATACTTGTGGCAACATATATATTTTTTATATAAATTACTAACTTCAAACCATTATTTTGTTATTATAAGTAACCAAACGTTAAGTTACCAAGTCACCAATTAAAAGTATAGGGTTAAAAAAAACAAAGAATACAAAAAAGAAAAAAATTATAAAGTTCAATAGAGAAAAGTTAATTTATATCTTTAACAAAATTATTCAAACAAAAAAAAAAAGAAGAAAAGAAACGTTTTGTTTTAATTAGAATAACTAGAAGACGAAAAAGAAATAAATGGTGATAAAAATGACAAAAAAAAAACCCCAAGTAATGGAAAAGAAAAAGGGCGTTGGCCGTTGAGGCGCTGCTCACTGCAATAGAGGGCAACTTTGTCCTATTTGGCCACATGTAAGGTTCAGAGACTTTGACGCCTTAATTTTTCATGTCAAACCGTATTTATAAAAGTAAGGTCGTATTTTTCAAAACTTATTCTCCCGTACACCGTATAAATATAATTTAAAGGCCATATCTCGTATTCCGTCTAATTTCCCAAACCGAAAAGAATTACAAAAATACGGAAGTTGGAGTTTTTTCCAATTTTTGTACGGTTTTAATTAGAGAAATATCACTTTTTAAAAAATATTTAGAAAATTACCATTTTTAAAATAGTTACTGGCTACCGGTTTCTGGAAACTGGTTACCAGTTATATACTAGTTATAAATATTTTCGATTATTAGTTACCAGTTTCTGGAAACTGGTTATTAGAAACTAGTTACTATTTTAAAAAATGATATTTTTATAAATATTTTTTAAAAAATAGTATTTTTCTAATAAAAACCGTACCGCACCGTAAAAAATACAAAAGTATCGTATTTTTCCAATTTTTTTTTCAGAAATACCGTATATTTTCTAATTTCCCCTTTTTTTTTCTATATTTCGCTCTAACGTGTTTAAAAGCTAAAAACAGTTTCCAGGAATAATCCCAAACAGGCTTTTGACATGAAGTATTATAGATGTCAACTTTAAAAATATTTAATGATATGCATTAGAGGGTTAACTTTGTGTTTTATGCTAAATTAGAGAGTTGATACATTGAAGACCCTCTTAGACCATCTCCAAAAGTAAATGCTATTTTCAATGTTATATTTAACAAAAAAAATCATAAAATGTTTACATCATTAATAAACTAGGTATAACTATTATGTTTTACCGATCACCAACATTTTAATGGCTTTTTTTTTTTTTATATACTTTGTTGTTAAAATAGGCATTTGGCACCACCAAGCAAATATTTTATGCACAATGCTACGTTAATTTTTTTTTTTTTGCTTGCAAAATGCTACGTTAATTTTTAGCATAAACAGAATGAGTATGCGAACGAGATCCTCTGCCATATAATAACCCTTTTTATCTTCAAGGACACCACCGAAAAAAAAAAAAAAAAAAAAATCCCGAATCTTTTTTTTTGAGAAAAAGTTTTTTTTTTTTTTTTTGAGGAAAAAAAAACCCGAAGTTTTAGAGAGGAAAAAAAAAAAGAAAAAATTGATGGCAAAGATGTAAAATAAAAAACTTTTCAGGGTCTAAAACACGAAGCAGAAACCAGGTGTAATGGTCACGCTTGACCAGGCAGCCCCAGCCAGTGGAGGTAAAATTACAGAGAAAGCAAAACAGGAAAGAGAGAGAGAGAGTTGGGTGAGTGGGAGAGAATATGGATTTCGTATCTCTCTTCGTTCCCTTTTTCATTGTAAAGCTCGTTATCAAATTAAAGTACCCCAACTCCCTGATGATGAGGAGTCTCTTCCACGCAACCTTTCATCACCCTCACCACCACTACCACCACCATCATCACCATCACCACCACCACCACCTTTAAACCTCTCTTCTTCACAGCCACTCAAAAACCCAATTCAATTCTAAGAAAACCCATCTTAGTGTTACTTCTTTTGTTTCAAAATTTTCCCAGAACTCCAATTTTGGTGGGTATTGGTTATTTTTCTTCGTTACCGAGTAGACTGATCACTGAGCTCGAAATTGCAGCCATGCCGGGCTTAATTTCGTCGAACCCATCTCCCATTTTCATACCCGGAAGCCAAGACCCGGCTCAGAAGGTCGAGTCCTTGAATGGGACCAACGGCTACGTCAAGTCAGCGTCTCCGTCTAATCACCGGACCCGACCCACCATAAAAGCCGGCCCGGAAAGGATACCATTCGAGGACTCCTCGCTCGACAACCCGGATCTCGGCCCGTTTCTATTGAAGCTCGCCCGGGACACAATTTCGTCCGGGGAGAGCCCGAACAAGGCGTTGGACTACGCGATTCGGGCTTCCAAGTCGTTCGAGCGGAGCCCTGTTCAGTGTCTGGAGCTGGCTATGAGCTTGCACGTTGTGGCGGCGATATACAGTAGTTTGGGTCGATTCGAGGAGGCGGTTCCGGTTCTGGAGCGGTCAATTGAGGTCCCAAATGTGGAGACCGGGTTAGACCACGCGCTGGCCAAGTTCTCCGGGTACATGCAGCTTGGGGACACGTATTCGATCATGGGGCAGCTCGAGCAATCCATTTCATGTTACGGGTCGGGTCTTAAAATCCAGGTGGAGGCTCTGGGTGAGTCGGATCCCCGAGTTGCAGAGACTTACAGGTAAGCTCTTTTGACCTTTCTACTGTTCCCCGAGTTGCATTATTGTTTAGGAAGATTTGGCTGTTGGGTTGGGATTGAGGGTGATAGTATTGGGTTGTCTTAATTGTAATTAGTTAATAGTGGTTGGATAATATTACTGGTCAAATATTTCATTTTAATAACGTTGTATCTTACTATCTTAATCATAGTGAAATGTTCTATATCTTTACTTGCCATCTTAGAATGTTAGTGACAGATATAAGTTCTTAGCATTGGATTGATGGTCACTGTATAGTTCATTTCTCATTGGTGTAAACTGAAAGATGAAACTATGAATATGTTTTTGAAATGGAAGGTACCTAGCTGAAGCCCATATGCAAGCAATGCAATTTGACGAGGCAGAGAACTTCTGCAAGAAGACACTTGAAATTCACAGGGAGCACAGCGAACCGGCATCCCTCGAAGAAGCGGCTGACCGCCGACTTATGGCTCTCATATGTGAGGCAAAGGGAGATTATGAAACTGCCCTTGAGCACCTGGTTCTTGCTAGCATGGTAATGATAGCGAACGGACAAGATAATGAGGTAGCAACTATTGATGTCAGTATTGGCAACATTTACTTGTCTCTCTGTCGCTTTGATGAGGCTGTTTTTGCTTACCAGAAAGCACTTACAGTCTTCAAATCTACAAGGGGTGAAAATCACCCTTCTGTGGCATCAATCTTTGTTCGCCTTGCTGATCTATATTACAGGACAGGAAAGTTGCGAGAGTCCAAATCTTACTGTGAAAATGCCTTAAGAATATATACAAAACCTTTGCCTGGATTTACATCTGAGGAAATTGCCACTGGTTTGACTGAAATCTCGGCCATCTATGAAGCTGTCAATGAGCCTGAGGAGGGGCTAAGGCTCTTGCAGAAGGCAATAAAGTTACTGGAGGATAAACCTGCACACCGTGGCACAATTGCAGGGTTAGAAGCTCAAATGGGTGTGATGTTCTACATGGTTGGAAGGTATTCGGAGGCTCGAAATGCTTTTGAGAGTGCTATAGCTAAGCTTCGTGCCAGCGGTGAGAAGAAATCAGCCTTCTTTGGAATTGTGTTGAACCAAATGGGATTGGCTTGTGTGCAGCTGTACAAAATAAATGAGGCCACTGGACTGTTTGAAGAAGCAAGAGAGATACTGGAACAAGAATGTGGTCCATGTCACTTGGATACTCTTGGAGTATACAGTAATCTTGCAGCAACTTATGATGCCATGGGGAGGCAAGTCTTAATATAGATTGAAACATTTCTTGTTAGATATTTTTTCAATTATGTCTCTATTTCCTGTGTTGTTGTGTGTTCTTCGTTTTCCTAAGTACTCTATTTCATCTTCTGCTCAAATATCACCTTAGCATATGCTGATTGTGTCACTGGTATTTGAGCTTCCTGGTTCCTCCTCTAGGCTCAGAAGGTTAATGTGCTCAGCTCTATGTTCATACAGGGTAGAAGATGCAATTGAACTATTAGAGTACATCCTGAAGGTGAGGGAAGAAAAGCTCGGAACAGCAAATCCAGATGTCGATGATGAGAAGAAAAGGCTGACTCAGCTTTTGAAAGAAGTGGGAAGGGCTCGGAACAGGAAGGGAAAATCACTTGAAAATCTCTTTGGTTCCAACATTCCACGAAGGAAAAAGGGGGGAACAAAAGGATGGTCTGGTTTTAGCTTCAAACCTTGACTAAAACTCAACTCATCCTACTACCACGCTGACTCCAGCTTTTTTTCAAAAAGAAGATTGCATAAACAACATCGTGGTCGTAAAACTGGTTTCTTCCTTTTTTTTCTTGAATGTTTGTTTTCTAATATGGAATATGTTCTCTTGTCATATAGCATTTGTTTACTTTGAGTGTCCATAGTTTTATCTTTGCCAATTGACCAAGCTGTTTATTGAAATCTGTCTCTTATTTCCGGCGATCTAATATTTAATTTATTTCATAAAAGCGAAGAACTCTTTGACTCAAAGAGCACATAAAGCTTTATATATTTTTGGCTTTGTAGTTATCTTCAGGTAAATTGCTGCATTTTCATTCATGAACAAAATAGATGAAATGGCTAAATTAAGATAATAGGTCTTTAGTAATTTGGATCAGACATGGCTCTTAATTGAAGAACTGTACCCAGTTTGGTCATCAAAATACTTGGACCACAGCATGACACCCCCATATTTGGTAGAACCTTTGATGGATGGAAGCACTTTTGAGATAAGATCATCTACAGGAATGAAGCCACTAACTGCAGCCTTAGGAGCTGCGGTAAGGCCTAAGAAAATTTTTGTTGCTAAGATATTTGAAGTCCAATTTCTCCTTGCATATTCAAGTTTGGTGATGTTACCAGAAGTGTACTGGCAAGAAGGGTTGTTATAGAACTGAACCCAAACATAATCAAAGAGACCAGTCTTAATGGCATGTCCCATCCAGGCATCAGGAAAGGGGCACTGTGGAGCTGCTGTTAAATATACTTTCCTTCTTCCCCTTTTGTTGTATTCAGAGAGGTACTGAACGAGCTCATCATAAAACTGGTTTGTCCCATTTTCGATGTCGAAGTCGATTCCGTCCAAAACCGCTTCCCCAAAAGGGCGAGACAAGGAATCTCCTCCCAAGAAGTTGTTCCAGAGAAAATCAGCAAATTCTCTGGCGTCCTCAGAGGAAGCAAGAGAGTAGTTTCCAGCTCCTCCTCCAATGGAAAGCGTCACCTTAATGCCCTCTTCCTGGCAAGAAATTATCTCTGAGCTTAAAGAGTCCCAAGCATCGAGTTGAGTATCACAATGGCCGCCAAGGCTCATCATGGGGTCCCTTCCATTGCCAAAAACTGGTAGAAAAGCTATGTTCACAATGTCGTAGTTTCCTGACGAACAAGTCTCTTCTAAGGTACCCTCTATTTCAGTCTGACCCCAGTAGATAGCAACTCCACCAGCATCACAAGACCTCAAATACAGCAATATAGATACGTAGGAGAATATGAGAACCGAGACTAGTTGTCGTAATACCATTTTCAAGCCTGATTAAGTTCACTAATTATACGTATCTATATATATATATATATATATATATGACTAAAGCAAGCACATGTTATCCTTGTACATATATCATATATGTGACAAATGGCATGAATAGGGCCCTAGGGCCCTAGGGGGTTGGCTTCACGCAAACTAAGCTATTTATGGCTCTTGCCTTTTAACAAGGATTTTGGACAGTTTCATACGTCTTTTGAAAAAAGAGGACAAAAATACGAACTTTCAAAATAAGTTATTTTTGTACGACCCTTTGCCGTTATTTTTCTAAAAGCCGGGATGAAAACATGGTGGCGTATTCGTAAATTTTGTAATCACTTTTATTTTATTATTAATTAATACCGGTGACAGAAAGCCACGAATGCTTCTCATGTCAGCCCAGTATTTAGAACTTTTTACAAACCCAATTGCTATTTTAGCTCTTTTTTCTTTTTTTTTTCTTTCTTTTATATACTATTTTTTATTTTTCATTTTTAAGTTTTTTAACTCTTTTTTTTTTCCTCATTGAATCTTTTTCCCCCTTATTTTGTTATTTTTATTCTTGATTCTTTTTTTTTTTTATTTCTTCTTTTTCTTTTAAAATTTTTTATTCATTTCACTTTTTTATTCTTTTTTTTTAATAAAGGAAACACAAATACTTTTTCTTCTTTCTTTTTTTGCCCTTTTTATTATTTTTTTCATTATCATTATTTTGGTTATTATTTTTTTCACTCCTTATTTCATTTTCTTTTCATTCTTTTTTCTGTTCCAACTTTTTCTCTTTTTCCTTTTTTTTTTCAATTTGTGTTTTTTTTTTAACTTTTTTTATTAAAGGTCCCTGGTAAAAACCCAACTAAGGATGAACATGAGAAGATGAACAAAATTAGTTTTTAATTTTCAAATTTAATTAGCTCCTAATTTCCAAATTACTAATTTAGTTTCCACTTGAAAATAAATTTTGTTCCTAAGAAATCAGTTTGGTTTTCTGGTTACTACAGAAAACTATATTGGTTTTCAGAAGAAACTAATTTGGTTTCTATTTAGCAGAATACCTGGAAACCTTAAAAGTTTTAATTATTATATTCCATTACTATATTCATGAAAGCCATAAAAGCTTCTAGGAGACTAATTTAGTTTTTTTTTAGTAGAATACCCTGTATAAATAAATCACTAGAAACTACAAAGGTTTCTAAGAAACCAGTTTGGTTTCCTTTTAGCAGAATATCTTGTATATAAGTAAATTACAAGAAATCAAAACGGTTTCTTGGAAACAAGTTTGGTTTCATTTAAGTAGAATGCCATGTACGTAAGTAAATCATAGGAAACCTTTCCTAGAACCAATTTGGTTTTCTTTTAGCAGAATGCCCTATATGTAGGTAAATTAGAAGAAACCATAAATGTTTATTGGAAACCAGTTTAGTTTTCTTATAGAAGATTGCTCTGTACATAAGTAATTACGGTTTCCGGAAAATCAGTCTGGTTTCTTTTTAGCAGAATATTTTGTATGTAAGTAAATCACAAGAAACCAAAAAAATTTCCTGAAAACCAGTTTAGTCTCATTTAATTCCATGTACGTAAATAAATCAAAGTAAACTACAAAAGTTTCTTGGAAACCAATTTGGTTTCTTTTTAGCAGAATTTCCTGTATGTAAGTAAATCACAAAAAACTTTAGATGTTTCCTGGAACCAGTTTAGTTTTCTTTTAGCAAATTACCCTGTATGTAGGTAAATTAGAGGAAATCACAAAGGTTTCTTGGATACTAATTTAGTTTCCTTATAGCAGATTGCCCTGTACGTAAATAAATCACGGTTTCCTCGAAACTGGTTTGATTTCTTTTTAGCAGAATGCCATATATATAGGTAAATCTGAGGAAACCATGAAGGTTTCTTAGAAACTAGTTTGGTTTCCTTATAACAGAATGTCATAAGAAGAAACCACAAAGGTTTCTTAGAAACCAACTCAATTTCCTTATAGCAGAATGTCCTATATGTACTCAAGTAAATTATAGGAAATCGTAAAGGTTTCCTATAAAATGATATCCTTTTAGCAGAATGTCCTGTATATAGGTAAATCGGAGGAAAACACAAAGATTTCTTAGAAATTCGTTTGGTTTCCTTATAACAGAATGCCCTGTATGTAAGTAAGCTAACAAGAAATTCTAGAAGTCCAAGAGTAAAAACTTTATTAATGGGCAATATTAAGTTTTTGTACACATGTTTCAATTATTCTACATCTGAAAGAAAATTATGTTATGAAATATAAGTATTGTCTCAATTTTAAAACACCTGAAATATAAAACAATGTCATGTACACCCATCATAGTATGAATTTATATGATCAAAGCTAACTGGGGTAGGAACAAGATAACAAAGGCACTCAAATAATAAGAATATAAGTACTAAACTAGGCAAAACCATTAACTGTGAAAGCAAGCGTATTCAGAACAACCACTTTTTATTCCGAATGCAAGCTACACACTAGAATGGAAACATTAATTAAGAAACAAAGGAAAGAGAGAGTATTTGAGATTATAAAAATGGGATCTTGATTGCGAAAAATAATCTCAGCATATGTATAAGACCCCTATTAATGCTAAACCAAAACTTCTTTTTCTCAATTTTTCTCTACAACTAGTACACTTTTTTCATTCCATGGAAATATGCAAAGCATGTAATTCAAATACAAAATTTGATTTTTAATACTTTCAAGTATTTTTATTCATGCATGTGAACAAATAAAAATCCCTTAAGCTGATTCAGATTAATTGATATAAAGTGATTTAAATGATAACAATTTAAGAGAAAAATAATTAAATTAGAATAAAATCTTGAAAGAAAATTCAGTTTAGGTGAAAAATGTATGAATTACATGAAGTTTGATCAAATGTAATTGTTGGGTTAAGTTTAGCTAATCGATTTGATTCTGAATTAGAAGACATGCGAAGCTGGATATCTCAAAGCTTGAAACCTAGAATGCTTGGAGCAAATCTATAGCAATCATAAACCCAATTCGAATAGGTTCAAGTCCAGGCCATTGACAAGTTTGGAGGACTGCGGAGTTTAGATTGGCTCATATGGTTTGTTGCAACATCCTCATAGTCACTAGCTCCTCAGATATAAAGATGATAAAGCGAGAGAAAGAGGGGAAGAAAGAAGATGACATATATTGTCATTTTCCTTAAAAAAAACGTATAAAATTATTTAATAGACCAAACATCGTATTTTGTCTTTATTTTTCAGAAGTTCGTACTTTGTGTCATTTATCCTTTTAACAAATATAAATTTCACAGTAGGGTTTGTGGGCTTGAAAAGTTAATTTACTACAAGAGGGTGCTATGGTTCTTTCCTTCTTTTCTTGTCAATTCAAACACCGAATAGGCACTTCAAAGAGTTTAGTCTGATGATTTCCATCTTCTTTCGAATTATTTGCACAAATATATGGCTTTTCATAGTCTCTCTTGCGCTTTTTTTTTTTTTTTAAAAGTAATTTCATTTCATTTTGATATTCTTTTTAATTCCGGTTTTAGAGTTGAGTCTTTTTTATTAACGTTTCTTTTTAAAAGAAAATGGTCTCGTCCACTTAGTAGTCTGTGTAGATCATTTTGTATATCCTTTACAAAAAATTAATTAATTGATTAATTCATTAAAAAAACGAAATCCCTACTTCCTCCAAGAGTAATGACATGTCGTATATATCTGTTTATCGTTTTCACAACAACCCAAAACGAAATATGTATTGTCTTTATATATATATATATACACACACACACACACGTAAGTATAAACATCATATGCGGAAATATGATGTACTACTGGCTACTAGCTAGTATCCATTTTTCAATTTAGAAAGTAGAGGAACTTTCGCACGTAGATTCCATTAGTCCAAGTACGGCAGTAGTACAATATACAGTACTAATTACTACAATTAGGAGCCTTAATAGGAGTGGTAGTAGCTGAGTCTTCATTAATTCTTCAGACACATGAATAAAACGTGCAAAATAATTTGATTGATTATGTTCTATGGAAGCAGTTTATGTATGACTTTTAAAAAAAAAAAAAAAAAAAAAAAAACCGGTTTATATATGACTTTGATTTCACATTTTACGTACCACCTGTATGTGGTACGTAAAATGGCAGTATAAGTCCAACGTCCCTCGGGAAAGTACTCATTCTGTTTCTGAAACTCGAAATATAATATTGCAACTAAAATTGGCAGTATAACCCTGTGCTTTACTGGAAAAATGAATTATATATTTTTGTTGCAGTTAATTGTATATGCCTGATTTTTCTACCCAACACATTTAAGCTTGACAATATTTTCCATGAGTATATATATATATATATATCATTTATCATTATTGATTCCACTAGTCCCTTCGAGAAAAACCCAAAGTGGGGCTACAATTGTTAGGTCCAGTAGTGTCTATATATAACAGCAAGGTATACCACAAATTTCAACCCTTCATCACCTTAAAAACTGTCCTTAAGTGGCCGCCTCCCCACCTTCCTTGCAGTTGCACTTAACCTTTGAAATTTGTAGCACCCCAAAATACACGAGCTTAATTAAGATCTTGTCCCACTCAGCTTAATCAAATCTTCTTATATAAATTTTGTAAAACTTTCAATAAATTCTATACACTAGTACTAGAGATATCATCAGAAAGAAATGGAACTAACCGGTCAAGTTCCATTACCACGTTCTAGAGTCCATCAACCATGCGCAGCTTGTAGAATGCTACGCCGAAAATGCGACAGAAACTGCGTACTCTCGCCCTATTTCCCATCAGATGAGATTGAGAAGTTCGCCGGTGTTCACAAGGTTTTTGGTGCTAGCAACGTCATCAAAATGATCCAGGTGCGTACATGTATACATGTACTAAGTATACTACTATTACAATATATGCATGTAACAAATTTCACGAATATATTTAATTGGATTGATTGATAGTCTTCTTCGAATTATAAGACACTGTTGTATTGATTAGTAGTTATATTAATTTGAACACATATGACCAGATGGTGGAAGAGGAAAAAAGAGATGACACCGTACAAGCCATAGTATATGAAGCTAAAGCTAGGCTTAGAGACCCCATTTATGGCAGCGCCGGGACTATTTTCCATCTACAGAGGATGGTCAATGAACTCAGGTCCCAACTCGAATCGACAACCGCTCAAGTTATGGAGCTTCAAGAGCACAGAGATCGGTTGTTGGGCATTCTCATGAATGTTCATTACCTTGAATTTGATACTCTCCCTACCATGCAGCATGTGGACCCCCTTTTTTATGGCAGCAACTCTATACATGACATTGACCCTCCTGTTAGTTTTTTCCTCTAAATAATTACAATAATGATTAAAATTTTGTATTTGATAATTAAGTTTTGAATCTCTTTATTCGTCATTTTCGACTATGTAATAAACCATGTAATTGGTAAGTATTAAACTAAAGCTCTTTCAAGAGAATTAATGGGGTTCGTAGAATTAAATGCTATTTTGGTATAGCCAATGAGACACGCGAGTCATAAAAATTTGTGATATTTGCCTAACGGTCTATTAAAAAAACTGAAAATATAGTTTTGGTTGACTGGAAATTTGTGTTGAGAAGAAGTTTTTGAAGAAGGATTTATCGCTTTTAGTGGCATTTTCAAATGGAGAGGCTAGGAAGTGGGCAGAGAAGAGTCTTCGGTGTGTCACAATCTTTTTGCCTTGTCAATATCATGAAATTAAGAAGTCTATGTAGAAAAAAGGCAAATCTACACGAAGTACCAAAAGCAAAGACCACGCCGTTGAACTTAAATGGAACCTCTTGTGTACGTAACGTAAATGACTAACATCAGAATCAAACAAAAAGAAGAAGAAAAAGAACAAATTGGAGAAGAAAAAACAGATGATTTCCTTTTAGCTAATGAATTGTCGTTTTCCCTTGCAACTGCATGTTCCATATGTCGTTTGGAGGTTGGAGCCTATAATTAGGCTTTAGAAGTCTGAAAAAAGGGTACAAAAATTAAGGAAAGTGAAGGATGAGAAGAAAAGTATTCATTTTTGGTAGAAAGAACATAGCAAATTATCAAGTGAATCGAGTTGGCACTAATCCACCAAGTATTTCTTATCGAGTGAGCAATCAATTTGTGCGCAGGTAATGCACTAATGATGAAATTGCCTTCCTAACCCAAAAAATAATAATAATAATAATAATAATAATAATAATGAACAGTGAATTTCTTCTTTGTTAATGAACATTCTATGTGTTGGTCAGTTAGTTTGTTAAGTATGTGAAATTATTTTATTTCAATTAAATTATCTGTAAGGAATTTAATGTCAGAGTTTTAGGGAGTGAACCCATGGACATAATTTCTTTCAACCACGACATGCAAAACACTCAAAGAGAAGACTCTCAAAACCCAAAATCTGATTGTATTTGATGATGAAGTCTGGAAACAATACCCAAAATGTACAAATAATAGAGCGTTAAATGGAAAACAAAAGTCATGAAACTCAGTCTTTTTGGCAAAAACAATAACAACCAAATTACCAAACTACACCAACTACTAAACGTCATAAAGTTTATTAAAAGAGAAATGACAACAACTTTTTCTTAATGACAATATGCCCTGCGACCCTTTCAACCTCAATAGTATATTCTTTGTTGTTTATGTACTTTAGAGCCTGGAATCAAATGCTTTAGTAGTTGTTAATATCGTGATTAAATACATGAGCTTAAACATACTCATATTGTCTTTAGTGACCTCAGTTTAGATGTCTCTTATTCGTTATCTTTATTCCTATATACTAAGCTCAGTCATGGTCTTACAAAATTTGTGTTGGCACTAGACGATGAATGTATTTAGTTAGAAAAAGATCCTTTATTTTTTTTTTTCTATTATTAAGAGTAGGATTGAATCAGATTAAGATACTAAACTTGTACCGTAATTATTTTTTTTTTCCCTTTACTTTCTCCTAGGAAACAATATTTTACTGACTGCAATACAGATATTACAATCAACATCTACGTCGTATAAGTTACTAAAGAGATCTAGTATTTATGAAAAATACTAAAGAGATCTAATATAATTATACCACATAGTATTGAGGGGTAACAATTTTTAGATTATGATATGACATATATAAGACACGATTTTTTGCTAGTTAGAGTCGAAAAATGAGAGTAAGGATTAAAATTGGGTCGACTCGTTTAACACAAAAATATAAAATAAAATAAAATAATAATAATAAGGGTCGGGTTCGGGTCAACCCGCTTCACCTGTAATTGACACATTTGACCCACTGATAAAATTTTTTTATACAATAAAAATATAAAAATATTCTTAGTTTAATTTCTTTATGACTATCATTATAGATATATTTTATGTATGTATTTAAGATTATAAGTTATTAATTATATTTACAAATTACTCCAATAATAGCCTAAAAAAGGAAAATAAAAGTAGAAAAATAGGGTCACAAGCGGGTTAGCGGGTCAACAACGGATTGATATGTCAAAATCAGGTTGTGGGTTAAGTTTTGTCTATCTAAATGGGTTAAGTGGGTCAGGTTCATGTCAACCTATTTTAAGTGCAAGTCAGGTTTAGTGTTGGTATTTTTCTGACACCACGAGTTACGGGTCGAGTTTAGATTGATATTATTTATGTATATATTGGATTTTAACCAGACACAAATCCGACATGTTAACATAAATTACCACCCCTTTCATATATATAGAGCACCTTAACAAATCATATAACCCCTATGTAATTTTAGAAATTAATAAATAATTTGCCCCCTTCACGATGTACTTTCAATAAATAAATAATTAAAATTGACGAATAATTTGTTTTCATTCAAATTAAAATTAAACTTAAATGGAACCTCTTGTATGTAATGTAAATGACTAACATCAGAATCAAACAAAAAAGAGAAAAAGAACAAATTGGAGAAGAAAAAAAATGATTTCCTTTTAGCTAATGAATTGTCGTTTTCCCTTGAAACTACATATTACAGATGTCGTTTGGAGGTTGGAGCTGAGAAGAAAAGTGAAAGAGAAGTATTCACCAAGTATTTCTTATCAAGTAAATCGATTTGGCACTAATCCAACAATTATTTCTTATCGAGTGAGCAATTAATTTGTGCGCATGTAACGCGCTAATTACGAATTTGCCTTCCTAACTCCAAAAAAAAAAAGTAATAAATAGTGAATTTCTTCTTAGTTACGAACTTATAATATTCTATGTATTGGTCAATTAGTCCGTTAAGTGAAATTATTTTAATTCAATTATTTTATTTGTAAAGAACTTGACGTACGAGTCCTAAGAGTTTTATGGACTGAACCCATGGATATGGTTCTATAGACGGTGAATTCTATAATTATTAAAACGAGAGGCTAATGGTCACCACGAAACTTTCAATCGGAACTCCTTGAGAGACCTGGGGTACCTGCGAAAAAGATACCCGCTCAAGTCAGTAATGGTGTCAAATAATAAGATTCCACATATATTTATAGGAAAGATATTTACCTTCTACTAGAATTTTCTATAATTATCTCATAATCAATTAAATTAAATGATAATCGATATACTTCCTGATCTTCTTATTCAAAATAGAATAAATAGAATAGAATAATAGATATACTGACCTGGTCAAAATCAATTAGAATCTCATTCGAATCAGGTATCTACTTGAGCTTTCCAATATAAAGCCGACTCCAAATTTGAGCCGTACCTTTATTGGTTATCTAGAAACTCCAACTAGCACATTAACTTCCTGTTGAAACCGCCCTCTCTTTTTAACCTCCTTGGACATGTGGATCAATGAATTTCGTTCCATGAAATTTAACTCCAACAATCAGCCCCTCACTTCTCAGTCGAGTTTTACTTGAACATGAGGAGTAGATGCCTACTTATCATCTAACTCCTAGAGCTAGACAATGACATTCCAGCTCCACTCTCGATACTGTCATTCCTTTAATATGAACTAACTAAACCCAATTAACTTGAAATAAACTTGCAATTTTAATGCTACATCTTAAAAGTCTTGACTTTGCCATTCACTCGCTTCCTCAAAAACCCGTAAGTCAAATTTCATTAATCCATTTTGGCTCTGGCTCGAAAACTATACTCTTAATTCCTACAATTCAATGCCACATTATTTTGACCATCAAAAAGTGCTAAATCTAATTGCAAATTTGAGCATACCAAAGTCTTTCCTGCTCTAACGAACATTCTATCAGTCTATAACTAAACCCAAGTACTTAATACTCTTCTCTACTCTAGCAGTAATAACAAGTTTTGTTTAGCTCAAAATCTGAGCATGCCCATTTCTTTCCTACTCCAATGACTATCACAAATTTGGTCTAGCTCCAAATGAGAACGCAAGCATTAGTCCACTAGTCTGTTCAAAATTGGTGACCATTGGATCTTATGCTCGCTAACCAAGCATGACATATGTCATGTATCTATTGCTTAAGATACCAAGGCATGGATTAAGGAATCCCATCTCTCCACCTGATTACAGCCACTAGATCAAAGTAATCCTACTCATTTATTCAAATTTCAAAATTTGATTTTCCCTTCTTCATGGTACTTGATTTGATTTCCCACTCTTTATAGTACTTGATTTGATTTGAAATCCAAACCTCACAACTATCCTATCTCTTTATAAATAGAACTCAACTCCACATCTCATTTTCACTCAAATCCTTATTCTCGCTTAAAGCTCCACTATTTGCTCTCAAAGTTTCCTTCAAAATATTGTCTTCAAGTTCTTCATTCTCCAAGTAAGTTTTATTATTTTTTCTTCCTTTATCTAGTTTGCTCAACTCCATGTATCTTAGTTGTGTTCGTCCATGTTCTTCATTCTTTCAGCTCTCTCTTTTTTTTTCGCATCTCTTCCCTACTTGCACTAGATTTTCATTTATTGTTGTTTATAATCCAATTTTTATCTACTCTATGCTATAAACATTTTAACAGAGAGTAGTATAGATGCATACTCAACAAACTCTTCGTCCCATTCTTCAACTTCTCCTCCCCCAAAGCTAACCAATCACCTAAAATTCCAATCATCCAAAAATGACCCCGTTCAAAAGTCAGACCACAAAATGATGCACCAAAAATCCTGCTTCAAAAATGTCTTCATCTCATCTAGAAAAAATTAGAGTTCTTTACGACATTCCGTCTTCGGTTGAAATATGATTTCTGAGCTTCTCTGAACGAGCCAACACAAAAGTTGAAGGTTGGACTTGCTTGTACGAGATTA
This sequence comes from Trema orientale, assembly GCA_002914845.1. Taxonomy (NCBI): domain Eukaryota; kingdom Viridiplantae; phylum Streptophyta; class Magnoliopsida; order Rosales; family Cannabaceae; genus Trema; species Trema orientale. The sequence goes on from JXTC01000033.1 coordinate 1,232,771, forward strand.
CATTTAAATTAGGTTTTTAATGCCCGATTCCATCTTTCGTTTGAGACGTACTCCTCTACTACAACATCTACCTTGCTTAACTCATGTCAAACTCTTTGAGGTTATTATTATCGATAATTTTGGTTTCTAAATTCGAGTCGGCCTCATTACGACTAGAAGATTTTCTTTCTTGCTAATGGCTCAGAGAAAACCCCAAAGATCCAGGTCGGTATATATTTTACCAGAGGAAAAATAAAAAACTGATTGACTACTCAAAAGCTCTTGACAAAGGATGGAAAGCTTTCTATTTCTTCGCATCATCAAATTATAGAATCGAATCAAACATTCCAAGTAGACCCCGAGTCCGCTCATCTTTGGATAGTCCTAGTTAGTGTTGCTACAAATAATCACTTACACTACTAGTTTACTAATTTCTTAACATTTTTCCCTTCTTACAGGTTACTCATTAAACAACATTCTATCAACTAGATCGGAATCATATGAACGGATTGCCAAGTTCAATGAGGCACGAAATAAGAGCATTCAAAACTTGCTCACTGAGGAAAACCTCTAAAGATCAACACTTTGGAGTTTGGTGCAAAAGATTCCATCAGGTATTCCAATTAGACTTCCTCCTTATTTCAATTGGACTACTGTTATTCATTGTGCTCTACACAAATTGTATGGTCAGCTTTCAATATTGCCTCCCTTGACTAAGAATGAGCAATACTTCGCAGAAGATATCATAAAGCAAGTTCCATTAAAGTTATCCATTGACATTGAGGAAGCCAAGGTCCGAAGACTAGCGAGAAAGAATGGGAAGTTATCTGGGGTCCGGACACGATGAAGATGCTCCATCTTAAGACAAAAACATTACAAAGTCACCTCTAGTCCACCAACTAGACCATAACATGGAAGATGTTCCTCTAGCTGGTTGTAAAAGAAGGCGGGGTGACAAAGAGCCTGAGGAAAACATAGAACAGATTATCATTAACATCCTAAAGAACTTGTCTCTAGAGAAAAATGCCTTTATAACTTCAGAAAAATGCCTTTATGTTGAGAGGCCGCTATCTTTTCTTCAAGCAATACAGGGAAGGAGATATTTCCTCATAGAAAATTGATAAAGAAATTCAGGAATACGAGGACATGGAAGAGGAAGATGGCAAGAAATCCGATATTCCATCTAAAGCTTCAACTAGACCACCTCTTTTCGATCATGACTAACTCCAGTACTCAACACAGCAAACAATGCCAAATGAAACTCTAGGATATGGAGGAGGAAGATGGCAAGAAATCTGATACTCCATCTAAAGCTTCAACTAGACTACCTCCTTCTGGTCATGATGAAACTCCAATACTCAACACTGCGGACAGTGCCGAATGAAACTTCTTCTTTCCACTCAAATGTTCTACTTTTTTCTTTAGTCTCCTAGTTTCTACTTTTAAGTCTAAAGTTATGTATGAACTATCTAATTGGATGATATTGTTATTACTCAAATCAAATTGAACGAAAATCTCGTACCTTTATGCGAATGAATGACAATTTTTTAAAACTCTCGAGCTCCAACATAATAAGTAGGATGTAGTTCCTGTATAACGTCAGTGTTATCTACAATGAAACTCCAAATCATATAGCCTATATTGTGCATCTCAACAACTTTAAGAAACGAAATAGGGAGATTTATAATTTTTTTCGTTATTTTTCTGTTTTTTTTTTTTTTTTTTGGCTCCTCGAACTCACTTGGAATGAGAAGGAATTAGAGCTCTCAGAACTCATTTAGAACTGAGAGAAATTAGAGTTCTCGGTTATCTTCTATACACCTTGCCAAGAGGATTTAAAAGCACTCATATGAGGGAGCTCCCGAAACTCATTTGGAATAGGGAGAAATTAGAGCTCTCGGTTATCTTCTATACACATCTTGCCAAGAGGATTTAAAAGCGTTCATCGGAGAGGGTGACTCCTGGAACTCGTTTGAAACGGAGAGAAATTAGAGCTCTCGATAGTTATCATTCTCCATGTCAAGAGGATTTCAAAGCACTCATTGGAGAGGACAGCCCCTAGAACTCATTTGGAACAGGGAGGAATTAGAGCTCTCGACGGAAGAAGATTGTATTGAAAATTATTATTAAAATATCATCGAAATTGCATCGAAAATTATCAAAAATACTATTTTTTATCGAAATTTTACTGAGAATACAATTTTCATCAAAATATCATCGAAAAACCATCGAAAATTGTCGAAAATTATAGCGATTTTTTGTTAAAACTCACAAAAATTAACCTTAAAATGATTTTCCAACACATAAATTACCTCATAATATCTCGAAATTTGATAATATACTATTTAAGCCTATACTCATAACTATGAGAAGAAGAATGAAGAGAGATGTGAGAGAAATGATGAGTTTGACGGCGTTGTGAGAGATGAGAATGAGGTTTTGTGCGAGTATGAAGTACTATAATTTTCGGATTATCTGAGATTTTCAGTCAAGAGAGAGAGGTTATGTGCGAGAGAGAGATTCAGATCAGTTAAACGTGATGGACATAGTTTTTTTCTTAGTATTTTTAAGGATAGTTTTGTCTACATGCATATTTTTTCAGAGATCTTTTAAACTGAGCATATAGGCCAAAATATACCTATCTTGATGTATATTTTACCTAATTTCTCACAAAAAATTATTAAAAGAGAAAGGGCAACTACAACTTCTTAATGACAACATCATGCACGATTAAAGTGCTTTATCATTTTAATATAAGATACGACATTCCAACCTTTCAACTTCAAAAGTATTTTGTTGTTTTGCACTTGAGCCTGGAATCAAATGCCTTAGTGTTAGTTAGTATTGTCAATAAACATACAGGCTAAAACATACTCATGTTGTCTTTGGTGACCTTAGCTTGGATGTCTCTTATTTGTCATCTTTATTTTTATGTGTTTAGCTCGGTCATGTGTTGCTTTCAGCTAAATAAGTTACTCATGGTATTGCAAAGATTGTGTTAACTAGTATTAGATAATAAATGTACTTAGTTGGAAGAAGATCTTCTATCTATTTTTTGTTGTTGTGTTAGACTGAATAAAAGAGTGGGTTAAATCAAACTAAGCTAGTAAGCTTGTACCATAATTATTATTTTTGCTTTTTTTTTTCCATTTTACTTTTCGGAAACAAAATTTTACTGATTGCAATACAAAATAAGCTTCTATGCTAATATTTATGAAAAATATGGAAGAGATCTATCTAATATAATTATTTCTATTTAGTAATATAATTATTACCATATACTCATATAGTACCTTAATAAATCAAACAACCTTTATGTAATTTTCAGAAATTAACAAATAATTTGCCCCTTTCAGAGTGTACTTTCAATAAATAAATAATTAATTGACAAATTATTTATTTTCATTCTTTTTTTTTATTGGGTGTGGTGTAAAAAATTAGGGCCGACAATTCGTGTTATTTCGTGTTGACTGATTTATATTATAAAGATTTTTTATTGCCTACAAATTATATATTTAATAAAAACGTCTTTCAAATTGACGCTTTATAATATTTTTAGATATTATGATTATTTATTTGATTTTGCACTTTAATTTTATTTTATTAAGATAAATTAATTTATTAGCATATTATTTATAATTTTATTTATAAGAAATTCATTAAAAATATATATAATTCTTGACAGATTATCGCGTGGTGTTCAAATTTTCAGCCTTTAAAATCAATAACAACATGTTTTCAAAAAATAAGAAAAAAAAAAATCGATAGTAATAAATACGAGTATATATATAGTTCTTGGCTTGCTTTAAGGACACGTGTGTGTGAAGTTAGAGGTTAGGGTTCAAGTTTTAGTTGTGTGAGTAGTATTTTTTTTTAAATTTATAAATTTATGAGAAATTTGATATTATACGGTGTTTTTGAAAAAAAATTAAAAAATACGGTGGTTTTCATTTTCGAAAGGTGTGGTACGGATTTTATTAGAAAAATATCGTTTTTTAAAAAATATTTAAAAAATACCACTTTTTAAAATAGTAACTATTTCTGATAAGTAATTTCTAAAAGTTGGTAACTAGTGATCAAGAGTATTTATAACTAGTATATAACTAATAACTAGTAATCAGTAATCAGTTTCCAGAAACTGACAATTAGTAATTATTTTAAAAATGATATTTTTGTAAATATTTTTTAAGAAATGATATTTTTTTAATAAAAATATACAAAAATTAAAAAAAAAATGAATTCCGTATTTTTGTAATTTTTTTTCTATTTTTTTCATTTTTGTAAGTAAAAATATTAGAAACCCATAGGGGCGTCATTAGTTAAGCCAAGAGAATATATATATGGTTACTAATCCAGTAGGTATTTTTTTATTTTTACTAATGTGTAAGTATTTTTTTTTAACTATTTGATTATCATTTAATGGTAATCTAACGGTTATAATCAAGTACATAAAAAATGTGTATCATTAATGCTATTTCTCTATCCTATTTTTTATAATAAAAAAATGTGTAAAGAAATTTTTTATTGGCTTAATTGATTATGTTATGTGTAATAAAAAAAAAATTACCTACTGAATTGGTATTGGTGCCTATATATATAAATATGTATATGTAGCTCGTCTTCTCCGGCTGACTGATCATACCGCCAAAAACGATAATGGCGGAGACACTACCTTCTACTTCTACTTCCACCATCGACCCGATCCAACACCTCCCTCTTTCTCTCCTCAGATCCGACACCATCCCTCCCGCTCCGACCCGTTCCGACCCACCCGGATCCACGATCGACTGGCTCCCCAGCTTCGCCGACCTCTCCTGGGTCGCCTATGGAGCTTCGAGTCTCTTGGTTATCTCCCAGTTCCCTTCTCCACTGTCTCTCCATGAAACCGCAATCGGACCCATTTTCCGCCAGGTCTTCGAGCTCTCCCTCGACCCTTCGTCGGTCGTGAACGCCGTATCGTGGTCTCCGGCTACCCCCTCCATCGGCGAGCTGGCCGCCGCTGCTGAAAACTGCGTTTGGGTTTTCTCGCATGATTCGGCGAGTTCTATAGGTATAATTCTTAGAAGAAATGAACTCAATTAACAAGAATTTTCGAATTGGGATTACTTGAAGGTATAATTCTTAAAAAAATGAACTCAATTAACAATAATTTTCGAATTGGGATTACTTGTTTCTAGCTATAATGGGCCTTGTGTGTTTGCACATTTTGATCATATTCGAGAGAATGGAGGGCATATGCGTGTGTGTGTGTATATATATAGATACACATATATGAATAAGTTGGCTTAGTTTTCTTCCGAGTTTGATTTGGATTGTCTTAAATTTCGAACTCTTATCACTCATATTCAGGTTCTTTTTGTTGGAGCCAGAATGCAAGACTTGTTCAATCTACTAAGGTGGAGGCTGTCAAATGGACTGGTTCAGGGGATGGTGTTATTGCCGGTGGTGTGGAGGTTGTTCTGTGGAAAAGAAGTAATAAGTTCTGGGAAATTGCTTGGAAGTTTAAAGCGGATCGACCGCAAACTCTGGTCTCGGCGACGTGGTCTGTGGAGGGACCTTCTGCAACGGCAGCTTACTCGAGTAAACTGCAAACTGAAGGATCATTTAATGGTGACACAAGCAGAAGTGTATTAGTATGTCATAGTGATCAAAAATCGGGGTATGCTAAAGTTGAGCTAAGTCATCCTCTGCCTGTGTCAATGATTCAATGGAGGCCAGCAATGGGTAGACAATCAAATGGGGATGGTAAAAGTTCGAAAAGAAATGTGCTGCTAACTTGTTGCTTAGATGGAACTGTGAGGTTGTGGTGTGAGGTTGATAATGGAAGGGTGAGAAAAACTGTCAAGGATGATCATAAATTCGTAAAGCAGTCTTTTTGTGTTGCTGCTGTAATTGAGATAAACCAGTCAATAAATGGAAATTTAGGCGTGGATGTGTTTGTAACGTGGGCTACAGAAGTTGAGGGTATGTATGAAGATGGTGAAGGAACTAAGAAATTCATCTCATCAGATGGTTATGGTCAAGACAAGGCTGGGAATTGTGAGTGGATTGTTGGGTTTGGTCCAGAAAGGTTGGTTAGTCTTTGGGCTATCCATTGTCTAGATGATGTCTCCCCAATGAGATTTCCCCGTGTTACATTGTGGAAGACACTTGAACTAAAGGATCTCAAAGTGGGGCATCTTCATAGAACTGATTTAGCAAATTCCAATGCAAACATATTTCTCGGTAAAGCCGCAGTTTTGAGGAAAAGTTTGTCCGGTCCACCAACAATGTGCTCTTTAATTCAGTTGTTACCTAGTAATTCCTTGGTTTGGTCACCGCTATATACTCAGAAACCCAATAATATAGAGGATGCACCGCTTAATAAACATAGAATAGAGAACAGATCTCGTGGATACTTAAATTTAGATGGTCATACTGGGAAAATCTTACAAATAGCTGTGCATCCTTATAGTGCTGAAGTTGAACTGGCTGTGTCCTTAGATTCTAATGGATTACTTCTATTTTGGTCGCTATCTACAATTTCCGACTGCATTTTGGGTCGTCCAACATTAATTCCTACATGGGAGCTCTATGGGAAGCTTGGAACTTGGAATTCATCTTCCAAGTACACAAGCTTGAGTTGGGCTCCTCCCATATTGGATCAAGAGCTGGTTCTTCTGATGGGGCATGTTGGTGGAATTGATTGCTTTGTTGTAAAGATATATCAAAGGGAGGGCGAGACTATAGAATGTCACTACTTATGTACTGTACCTTTTAGAGGTCATGGTCCTTATGAGGAAGGTCCAGCCAATATCTTTTCAATTCCTTTGCCTTCTATTAGTCATGAAATCTTAAAGTCTCATAAGTTTTTGCTTTTGGGTGTATGGATGAATGGGTTTCAAGCTCTATCATGGGAAGTCACTATGCATTCTTATGATTTATCAGGAAGCTACTGTAAATGTGATTTTGAGGCAACAGATGCTGCTGAATGCAGCACGTGGCGTTTTGGAACTACTTTTTCTAATAAAAGATACTGTGTTAATTTACGACCTTGCTCATCACAATTACCACAATCTCATACTCATGATCATGTCACAAGTTTTGCTGTGGTGCGTCCCGATGGTTTGGTTTCACAAATATCTGCTTCTTTTAGTGATCAATTCTGTAGTCATCTTGCATATACCATGGCCACGGGATGTGCTAATGGTTATTTGAAATTTTGGAGAAGTAAGTTCGGTGAAACACCAAGCTCTTCCACTCCATGGGAGCTTGTGGGCATGTTTAAGGCACATCAAGGGCCTATTAGTGCTATATGCTTAAGCAACTTTGGTCAGAAGATTGCAACCATCTGCAAGGAACTTCATTCAAATAATGTTAGTACTCTTTCTGTATGGGAATCTGTGCACATTGCAGGCTCAGGGGCTTTTATTTTAGAAGACAAAATAGCCGTTGGCGGACAAGTTATTGCTTTAAATTGGTTAGCTTTAGGTAATGGTCAGTTATTACTTGGGCTTTGCATCAAGAATCAGTTGCGTATATATGCTCAGAGATGTTCTGGTGGTCAGATTTTGTTGAACTCCAGAAAATCTTTGAAAGGGGAAATTTGGAGCTGCATTGCAGTTTCTCATACTTCCTCTCCTATTCGTGACTTCCTGTGGGGAACAAGAGCAACTGCACTGGTTATTCATGATAGTTACTTGTCTGTAATCAGTCAATGGTTGTTCACAGATAAAGAACATCTGGCTGGGGTTGATTCAAATTGTCGTAAGAGTAATTGCCTAGGTTTCGCTAGTAAAACAGAAAGTGGAATTCATTCTGCAATTTTCACTGATTGTGATGTTAGTGAGTTGACATTATTATCACTTGACGATGGTAGCAAACAATGCAACTCTGGCACTCCTGGAAAAACTCATATCGAAAGGGGTCGCGAATCCAGCAGTTTGTTGCCAGCAAGGGCCCAATTGGAGCATGTTTGGTATACGAAACTTGGTTTATGGAACATGCTAGAAGTGGTGGAGAGGTTAGGTGGATCTAAACAAGTTTATCATCCTGATGCACTCCTTATGAATATCTTTGCAGGTATTAGAATTAACTTGTACTGATCAAGAAGTAGTACTTTCAGAAGTGGATCTAAGCTATCTGATACTAGTTAAAATTTTCTTTGGCGCAGTGGAAGAAGACAGACATATATAATTTGTCTTCCTGTCTAAGTGAAGTTTAGTATTATTATATTTTTAATTAGGATGTTATGGTTACTTTGTTCTCTTGTTTTTCTAAGTCAGAAGTGAATGTTTATGCTACTATATGCTAACATAAATATATAGCAGATAGTTTTGAAGCCAGACCTAGTGGTAATATCTGAGAAATTGCACCTGTTACTCTTCTGTGACTTTCCTACCCATTAGATCTCATGCCTTGTTGTTTGGAAGAAGCTAGGGAACAATATTGTCAGCCTATCTCGTTAAAATGTTCTACTTAATATCATGTTATTATCTTTATATGAGTTCTTTTCTTCAACAAACGATCAACCTTGGTGATAACAGAGTCCCTGATTCCATTGTTAGTTTAACAAATTATGGACCAAATATTGCTTTACTACTATAATATTTCATTTGGAAAGTATTCTCGGAATGCTTTTGTTTTGTTAAGCTTGTATTTAATGTTTTTTGTTTGAGTTTTGATGTAGCATTGGTAATACTGTAAGCCTTTATTGTGTTTAGGCAATTGGAAGCGTGCATATTCAGCGGTGAGGCATCTTGTTGAATGCCTTGATCGTGCTTCTGAGAAGAGATGTGGCACAGAAAATTCCAGCCATATTGTTCCACAAATCCCTCTGTCAAACTATTTTGAAGGACTCCTTCCAAAATGTTTACCTGATAAAGAATTTAATTGGGGTGGAAATGCAGCGTTAAACACATTTTCTCAGTTTCAGATAGGCTCGTCCCAGTTTGTGTACAATTTGGAATCCGATTCTTCTAATAAAAATGTCATGCCTTCTTCGACAAAATCTGAATTAAGTACCTTCATTGAGCCACTTGAGGAATTTTATGAGTTAGCTGCTATAACCACTGTAGAGAAAACACAAATTCTTGCTGTAATAGATCTTCTTGGTGAAATGACTAATCCACACTCTGCTTATGGAAGTCTTGATGAACCTGGACAAAGGTAATTCTTTTCTCGGTGTTTATATCATATTCCAGTTGCTTTTCTTTATCAAATAATGTCTCTAAGTAAAACCAAATGTGAAACAACTTCTTTTTTTTTTCCTAGTTTTACCCATTTAGATTATGTTCTTTGCCCCTATGTAGGTCCCTTAAATATTTATTATATCTGTTTTACAATGAATTTAGCATTGTGTTGAACCTTTCCTTTAAGTTGCAATTTAATTGTTTCTGAATTTGTTATTAATTAAATCTTTGTAGGTTCTGGGTTGCATTAAAGTTTCAGCAACTACATTTCTTCAGAAGGTTTGGTAGACAGGCAACCATGGAGGAATTGGATATTGATTCAGCCCTGATTGTGTGGGCCTATCACTCTGATTGTGAGGAAAATTTATTAGCGTCTGTTCTGCCAAATGAACCATCTTGGCCAGAAATGCGTAACCTAGGTGTTGGATTTTGGTTCACAAATGCGGCACAATTGCGTGCAAAGGTAATCTTTTGTCTTCTCTAAGTATTTTAACTAATGCATTAAGCAAGAAAAAAGCTCCTTCAAATTTGTAGGAAACGCTGATTATGTCTTTCTTTCCTATATTCGTCCTATAATTTGGTGCTGAAGGGGTAGTGGTGAAACTTCCTATGCCAGGCTTAGTGTTGCAAGTTTCGTTTGTTTGAACTTGCAAGGGGGAAATTGATTTTGCAATGAGCAAGTGGTTTTGCAAGGAAAATCATATAAAGAGAATCATTTATTCTTATGGAAGTGATTTAAGTTGTCATTTTATCTAGTAGCCTTGATGGTATATTTTTTTCTTCTTCATCCTCTCCTCCTTTCTCATTTTGACTATAAATTTTGATGAATTTATTTTGACTATTTTTATGTTGTGATATATTTTGACTATTTTAATGCTGTGATAAAGCTAATTCAAGAAGTTTTGACACAACTATTTTCTGTAGATGGAAAAGCTGGCAAGATTACAGTATTTGAAGAAGAAAGATCCTAAGGATTGTGCATTGTTGTACATAGCACTGAATAGAATTCAAGTTTTAGCTGGCCTTTTCAAACTCAGCAAGGATGAGAAGGATAAGCCCCTAGTTGGATTTCTTTCTCGGAACTTCAAGGTACCGAATAAAGTTAAGAGTTGGTGATTATTGAGTTATTTGGAGGGAGTGGGGGAAGACCTTAAGGACTACTGTCATCTGGTGTCAGTCTGTCACGTTAGCTTCTTTCATTTTTTTCCTTCCTCCCTATCCCTTGGCTTGTGTCTTCTTGTTACATTCTTTATTAGAATAGATAGTTTGAACGTTTGGCTAACTAGTTACTGCTTGATTCTCTTAAGAGTGTCAAATTTATAGGCGTTGGTGTTAATACTTGTAGGAAGAGAAGAACAAGGCAGCTGCTTTGAAGAATGCGTATGTCTTAATGGGGAAACATCAACTGGAGTTAGCTGTTGCTTTCTTTCTGCTTGGAGGTGATATCGCTTCTGCTATCAATGTCTGCGCAAAGAACCTTGGGGATGAACAGCTGGCACTAGTGATTTGTCGGCTGGTTGAGGGACATGATGGACCAGCAGATCATCACCTAATAACAAAGTTTATACTTCCATCTGCAATTGAGAAGGGCGACAATTGGCTAGCGAGCCTTCTGGAGGTGTTTTTAGCAATGATAATTGGACATTGATTTTCTTATTTAGATATGATGTCATAAAGCTGCTATGAAATTGCCTGTGGTTTGTCAATTTACTGATGTTGGAGTCTCTTTCATATGCAGTGGGAAATAGGGAATTACTATCAATCTTTTATGAGAATGCTTGGTTGCCAAATTGATTCCACGATTGAGAAGTCTGCAGTTTTGTCCAGCAACGTTTCTTTCTTGGAGCCAAATATTGGTCTTTATTGCCTTGCACTAGCAAGCAAAAATAGTATGAGGAACGCCATTGGTGACCAAAATGCTGCAATCCTTGGTAGGTGGGCAATTCTAATGACAGCTACTGCCTTAAACAGATGTGGCCTTTCTGTAAGTTTCCTTTGCAGTTCATTCTGTAGCTATTGAATTGAGTGCTAGATGATAATATGGTGTACTGTTAAGTTTGTTATTAAGTAATTGACTTCACAGTTTGTTATTTTGAATTTACTGATATTCTTAGTTCTTTGACAGTTCAAGTTCTAAGTTTATATGCAAATTTTAGCCTATACTGTCTTACTCTTACCCTATACAGTTCAAGTTCTTACTCTTATGCATGAATTTTAGCCTATACTGTCTCTTTTGAGAAAACTTTCAGATATGAACTTATGCACATGTCCGTGTTAGTGTTCTCTTTCCAGGAAAACTAAAAATAAAAACCATTTTTTTGCACTGTAATATGCTCCTTGTCCAATGTGCCATAAGGTACAATAAAAAATTGTCTTTGTTGATCTTCGTTTATTTCTTTTCTTGATTAAAAGTTTTAAAAGTGACTAAGAAAGCACATTATATGTTTCATATCTATCTGTGCCCTATTATTAAATCACTATGTTATTTGTTTGCTTAACTACACACTTTGGAAAAGCTTCCATAGTCACTTTTCACCAATTGGACCTTTGTGGGAATGGTTTACTCCTGTGTGCAATTGGATCTTCTACAACCTTGTGTATATCATGAGCCTTTGATAGAGTATATGGCAGGCCTTCAAGGCCTTTGGATGGATAACCATATAGAACCTTCAAAGGCCTGCTGTAGGCTCTATCAAGTTTCCCACTCTGATTAATCCTTTACCTATCCTGCACATTTAAGGGTTGAGATACTTTTTATCCTTTCTTATAGTTTGTAGTAGTTGATTTTGCTTTTATTATTTATTAGGAGTGATAGACTAGACCATTCAAAGGTTTTTTCATATATGTCTCATTCTCACAATAAGGTTGAAGCTTTGGAGTGCCTTTCGTCATCACTGAGCATTCTTGGGAATATGAATCATGGAAATATATCCAGTTCTGGGCATTCTGACATTCTCCATGGATTTTTAAAGCCTTCAAGTGATTTGTCCAATTGGTTGTCAGATGATGTGGCTTTTCATCTTGATTATTTTGCTAAACTAGATTTGGCACTTAAACACTTGTCCAAATTGGTAAGAGAGCATCCGAGCTGGGAAGACATCATTGTTGGATCAACTGCAGCTCACAAGTGCTGGGGAAAATATGAAAATCATCAATTTCTAGAACTTCTTGAAAGCTTTAGACATAAGTTTTACTTAGAGCTTGGACAGTATGAACAAAAGTTTTCACTACTTCCACTCAGTCTAATTAGAAAGGTACATCTAAAAGTTTTAACTTGTGTCATATCTAGCTTTTTATCTTTATCTTCTACCGAGGGACTTAAGTTTGTTCTTTCTCCATTCTGCAGATTTTAGTCTCACTGTACAATCAAGGGCTGTTGTTTGTTGGATATGATCTATTTCATGGATATATAAATCAAGAACACTCTCAAGATAAAATCCAAACAGTTGATAGAATCTGCTTGTATTCCCTTGTGAGTAAGCCTTTTTTCAAGGCTACTGAAGAAACCTCTCTGTTATTATCACGGTTTGTTGCTGCTTGCAGTATAACTTGTTCACAGCTGAAGTCATACCATAGGGAAAATGATGTATCTTGTGAAAGTAGATCTTCCTGGTCAAACGATTGGGGGTACTATCTTCAAAGTCTTCTGTTGTCATTGCGGGTTTTAAGAGCTTCTTTGAGGATAAAATGTGGATCCCTCAGCGAATATCTCACTATGAAATTCCTTACAGTTCTTGATTTAATCGAATATTCTGTGCATTTTGCATATGCTTGGCTTCAAAGAAACTCTGAAGGTCTTTTGCTGATGGTGGAACCTCTCTTGATCAAGCATATTGATGGCCAACCACTTTATGAAGTTGATATTGCAAACTTGAAGAAGCTTCTCCCTCAGATTGCGGACTTTGGATTTCAAAGTTCATTGCACAATGATGTGGGAAAAGATCCTTGGATTTCTGAACACCCTTTAGAATATCAAGGTTTGGATATAAAACATTCAATTCCAGAAGATGAACGATGGAAAATTGTAGGGGCCTGTTTGTGGCAACACGTGTCCAGATTTATGAAACATAAATTAAAGACAATGTCCTTTAAGCTTGAAGACAGCTATTTTTCTGGCTTATCCCGTGGACTTTCTTCCGAATCATATAGTGTCAGAAATTTGGCGTCTGATGACAAGAGTTTAGAAGAACAGATCAGATTGATCTCATTGACCTTGGCTAAGTTACTGAAGACCACAGTAGAGCATGTTTCATCTTATCATGTAAAACAGCTGGCATCATGTCTGCATGAAAAAATAGAGTATGGTTTGCATGTGAAGACTCTAATTTGGTTAGAAGAATCTAGTCAGTCTCAAACTGGAGTTCCCTATCAGAATGTAGGTCAGAATATTGTTGGTCTGGACACGATGAATGACAAAGATGGATTCGATGTACTATGGAAAATCTGTGCTGATCCCAAAATGTTATCCGAAAGTTTTGTAGAGGAAAAAATAAGTAGTCTAGTTTGTTTTGATCATAAGCCTTTGAAAGGATGGAGTGAAGTATATGAAGGCGTACAAGGGGTACATGAAGCTGAGAAAATCCACAATCAAGAAGCTACTCCTGGCAGTAGCTCAGCGAGTACTGAAACTGGATCACCTGTTAGACACCCGTTACGGAATGGCCTTAATTTTTTGAGTTCATGGCAGAAAGATACAACCGTTACACAGGAAATCACATCCTTTCTAAGTCCCAGAGAAGTGCTCAAGAGAAATGGGGAACTTTTGGAGGTAATTTTAATCCTTTACTAACTTTTTGTCTCACCTCATGACACCTATGAATTTCTGATATGGTAGATTCTGTTGTATTTTACTGCGAGGTTATTTTGGAAGTGAATGTTTTTGGAGGTTTCATATAATAATCAGTGGAATTCAATCCTTTCCATTTTCGATAGGCTTTGTGTATCAACTCCATTCATCAAGGACAAGCTGCCATTGCTAGCAACCGAAAAGTAAGTCCTACTACTTCACTCAAAAGTACATGCTGTGTTGGTATGCGGTGACAGTTCAGTCATTTATAAATTTTGCTTCAGTACCTTCTTTGAGTTACTGACCTTAAATCTCTATTAGCATGTGATTTATGCTTCCAGATCTTACGTATTCAGACCAATGAAAGTGAGAATTTACATATACATATATATATATATAATATAATATAGAGGGTCCATCGATAGTCCCACATGTGCAGATTTGGGCACGGCAGTAGTGCCTCATCAAAAGGCAGAGAGACATATTTCTCAGCGCTTACACTCCCCAAAAAATGCTTTCTGCTTCCCAAAATCTGTCTTTTGCCCATGTGCAATATTCTGCTTGATGTGTTTGAAAAATTTTTCTTTGGGCACTGGTACCTCATTTTTGCCGTGCGGTATTGTAGCCGAGGCATATATATATATATATATTTATTTATATCTAGGGAAATTCTAGTGTAGAAGGGTCAAAAATCCTCCTAAACATAGGAGGGGTTTCTTTTCTAATCGGACGGCTTATAAAAATTCTAATTTTGATAAAAAATTCTATAATGCGCTCATTACCACACAAAAACGTATCCCTCTTCTCCTTTTTTAGGATTTGTTTTTTTTTTTTCTTTTTTAAAAAAAAGGACCCCTCTCTTTAAAAAAAAATCCATTCTCTTAAAAAAAAGAAAAAAAAAAAAGAAGAAGAAGGGGCTCGATCTTTGAATCATTCGGTAAGCTTCTTTTGTATTTGGATCCTTGAAATTCTACTATATAGCGTTTTTGAACTTCTTTCCTTTTCGATTTCGAAATCATCACTGTCACTATCCAAGAGAAGAGATGAATGATTCCGGAAAAATAGGGAGAACGTTGGGATACATGGATGAGAAAGAACCTGTGGAGAAACGCAAAGGAGAGAGGATGAAAGCCTGTAGGGAGAATAATTCAAAGATCGAGTTTTTTTTTTTTTTTTGAGTGAGATCGTGCCTTTTTTTTTCTTCTTGTTCTTTTGAGCATATCTTTTTCTTTTTTCTTTTTTTTAAAGGTCGTGCTTTTATTTTTTTTTGACAGAGCGTGCTTTTTTTTTTTAACTAGTCCTAAAAAATGGGAAGGATATAGGTTATGTTATTGTGTGGTAATGAGTATGTTATAGATTTTTTTTTTTTTTTTCAAAATTAGATTCTTTATAAGCCATCCGATTAGAAAAAAAATCCCTCCTACACGTAGGAGGGTGTTTGTCCCTCCTACACTAGAACTCCCTATACATGTATATATTTAAGATGCATGCTAATTAATAAGTAACATCACTTGGTTTCTGGTGGGCAAATGTTCTAGTTTTGTTACTGTTTCACAAAATGAAGTTACATGTTACATTTTTTACTTACGTAGGAAAGAGCATATGTTAATAAATGTGTGCAGTATGGCAGTGTGTTATACGAACAAAAGTAGTTCCTACTCGGTTGAATACTTGGGGAGTGGTTTCTAATCGGTAAAATAATTGAGGAGTATGACCCGACATTTCTGTACTTTAAGATAAAACATATTGCCAGTTTTTAAAATTTTACCTGTTTAGATGTTGGGGTTGCCAGTCAACCAAGTCATGCAAATAACAATATGTTGGTTATGTTTCAACCAAATTCAAGTTTATAGGAAGTTTAAATTTTATTTGGTGGCATATATACGGAAATTTAGCTTTTCTCTAAAATTCATATGCCATATTTTCCATAAATGACTTTCTAATTTTCAGTAAATTTCATTTTGTAGTTGTGCATATCTGATTCCTGCATATAGATTGATACATAAACAGAATGTCAGTAGATAACATTAGCTTCTCCGTAGTTTAGGGTATAAGGTATGTATTAGGTTTGGCTGGAAGTGTCCAGAATCATTTGCATACAAGCTGCTATCTTGATAACCGGTTTAGCTGAGTTTTTTTAATTGAAAGATGTCATGCTTCCATCCACTACAGACAGACACAAAAAGATTTTAATGTCAGTTTCTATCTGATTCAGGGTATACTATTTTTCAATTGGAAAGATGATGTACATTTCAGAGATCAGTCAGACTATATCTGGTCAGAGGCGGATTGGCCTTTGAATGGGTGGGCTGGTTCTGAATCAACCCCAGCTCACACATGTGTTTCTCCTGGTATTGGTCTTGGAAATAAGAAAGGGGCACACCTTGGACTGGGTGGTGCAACTGTTGGTGTGGGCTCTTTTGCGAGGCCTGGGCGAGACTTGACTGGTGGTGGAGCATTTGGGATTCCAGGTTATGCTGGTATTGGTGCCTCTGGCTTAGGTTGGGAGACTCAAGACGAGTTTGAGGAGTTTGTGGATCCACCACCTGGTGTGGAGAATATAAGTACAAGGGCTTTCTCCAGTCACCCCTCAAGGCCTCTCTTCTTGGTTGGCTCTATTAACACACACATTTACTTGTGGGAGGTATGACATTTGACAATAACAATTCACATTTTTCATTTAATTATTTATGAATGCAACCTTTGCGGTCTTTTATCAGGAATTGCAGCCTCTCCCTTGAGATACTGGTTTCTCAGGATGATTTTTCAGTGAATTGTGATTTGTTGCTTTGAATGATATTTTAACTGTATTGGGACAAAAGAGTAAACCGGTGACATGGGAACTAATATTTGCATCATAGCCTCATCTGTTATTTTGCACAGATTATGCTTCCCTTGACTACCACAAAAAATTAAGAGCACCATGGGCAAAACTTTGAAAGTGGTTTATTAAACAACCACTTGTGTGAACTACTATTTCTGTATACTTGTGTCAGCTTTTAGGACATGTCACTTATCTGAAATATGATGCAGTTTGGTAAGGAAAAAGCTATCGCAACTTATGGAGTTCTTCCTGCTGCAAATGTCCCTCCACCGTATGCCCTTGCCTCAATATCTGCTGTGCAGTTTGATCATTGTGGACATAGATTTGCTACTGCTGCATTAGATGGCACTGTATGTACGTGGCAGTTGGAGGTGGGAGGAAGGAACAATACTTGTCCAACAGAATCATCACTCTGCTTTGACGGCCATGCATCGTAGGTGCACTTAGTTTGTAAAGCTTAAGAAGCTATTTCAATCATCTTCTGTGTTCTTGGGTCGAAAAAGTTCTTGTTAAAAACGCTAATTATTTTGTGGCAGTTCTTACATTTGTTTTCTATGTAATTTAATTTGTAGGGACATTACTTATGTTACTTCGAGTGGATCGATAATTGCGGCAGCTGGATATGGCTCCAATGGTGTTAATGTGGTCGTATGGGATACATTGGCTCCACCCTCAAGCTCACGAGCTTCCATTATATGCCACGAAGGTAAAATTATTTTCCTTTTACGGCTTTTTGGAAAGGGTCGCTGGAGACTTGTATTGTTTTGACAGCTACCTTTGGTGAATTGGACATATAATTCCACATGAACTTCTGAATTCTTTTTTGTTTTGTAAGAGATTGGAACATTTAGCTTAGGAAAAAGTGAAACCGAAAACATATTATTACTCACAAAAATATAGGATAGGCAAGATTCTGTCTTGTTAATAACCAAATGACTTTTGTTGCTGACTTGGTTCAGAATATATAAAGGTTAGAAAATTCAGATTATAAGCAGGCTGGGGGGAATTATAATATTGGTATTAGGCAGGTCATTTATGATGTTAGTGGCTATTCTTTTCCCCGGAGTTCATTATTTTGTATCTTTTATTTTTTCCTGTAAGCATCTATATGCTTATAGTAGCATTGTCGGAGATACCTGACATTTTATATTGTGAGCATTTTGGCTCAGCTGGCACTTTTTTCACATTTCTTTGTCAGTTGTTATTAACATCAAACGTAAGATTTCATATTAAATTTGCTTGAGAAATTTTACTATTTCTCTTGTTGCACCAACTGTTCCCCTTTTGTTTGAAGGTGGTGCACGCTCTCTTTCTGTCTTCGATAATGACATTGGAAGTGGTTCTATTTCTCCCCTTATTGTCACTGGGGGTAAAGATGGTGATGTTAGAATTCATGATTTTCGATACATTGCTACTGGAAAGACTAAGAGGCACAAACATTCTAGTAATGGTGGACAAACAATCAACACATCATCAAATACTGACACGCAGACAGGGAATAGTAACAAAGTTGGGGAACAAAACCTAAATGGGATGCTTTGGTACATACCAAAGGCTCATTCAGGTACAAGCATGTTAACTTTCATAAACAACTATGTATGACTAAATACTCTTATGTCAAGTGTTTTAAAAAATTTGTTCTCTGAATTGATCTGATTGCAGGAAGTATCACCAAGATATGTACAATCCCAAATACCAGTTTGTTCTTAACAGGAAGCAAAGATGGAGATGTTAAACTTTGGGATGCCAAAAAATCTAGGATGGTATTTCATTGGTCAAAATTACATGAAAGACATACATTTCTCCAACCAAGCTCACGAGGTTATGGTGGGGTAGTTCGGGTAATCTGTTCCAATCCATAATACTTTGTTTTGTGTAAACCTGTGATTATTTTTTCTTTTTTCCTTTTTTTTTTTCGGGCTTGCATGTGCTAAAGCATACATGTTCCTCCTCACAGGCCGCTGTCACGGATATACAAATTGTATCACATGGTTTTCTTACGTGTGGTGGAGATGGTAGTGTAAAGCTGATTGAGCTAAAAGACCAACACTTGAAACTAGGATAATATGAGAGTAAGGAAATGAATCCAAGTTGCACCTGGATTCATAAAGAAAATTTCCACCCTGACATGAAAGATGGTGAACAAGAGTTGTGTCATCATTCCCGCTGTCGTCATCAGCAAATCTTATACAGCAACTCGGCATACATGTTTCATCCAATACTTAACTGAAAGTTGTTCTGAACCTTGGAGTTAACCCATTGACAAAGTGTACAATGGCACTCTCAGATTTATTCCCATGTCCAATTAACCAACGGGAAACCTTACCCCTTTCCCCATGAACTTCTGTAGTTTACTATGCTAACGACAGTTCCGGTCTCCGAAGGTTTTGGCCATGGTCAATTAATCGACAGGAAACCTTCCGCCTTTCCTCATGAAGTAACTTACCATACAAAACGACAGTTGTAGTCCCATCTCTATCGAGAATTGGGAGAGCAGCCTAATTGATTAGTTGGGGTATCAAGCCATTGTTGACGTGGCATGAGTATCACTTCGGCTGCTTTACGGGACTGAAGAGTTTCTTGCAGTATTGCGCTTTCAGATCTCAAAGCTGGGAGGCGTACCAGCAGCAGAACTTAACCTTTCAGATAGGTATCAATTTTTTGTACCACTTGTTCTTATACTTTGCAATTTTTTGTGTATATATTTCATAGGACAGAAATTTATTCCTTGATCCTTCTGTAGTTCTTTTATGGAATGCCGAATATTCTGCAGTGTATATGTGTAATTCTATTATTCTCAATATATTTCTTTCAAGTGGTTGTATTGTACTTGTTTTTTCATCTCAACAAAAATCATAGTCGTCTTCTCCTTTTTCCTGATGGTCTTCTTTCTTGCTCTGAAACAAAGAACAAACTGGATGCCCCAGGTAGGTTTTGGGACAATTAGGCTGCCCAACTTTTTCCTAGATTTCCCACGGTCTCCTCAGTTATTCTAGAGTTTCTCTTTTAATGATTTTCCTTTTCTTCACCTGGGGGCGCTTGTAAAAATGTTACGATGACAGCCCACAGAGAGAAAAAGTCCATGCCAAAATCCTCTTCACCCGTGTGCCAAATGCTGGGGGGAGATACTTTCTGTGGGCAATTCACAAAAAGGAAACGTGACTAGTATATTATCTACCCCACACAACGGTTGCAGATCTTCAATCTGGCAAATGGTAATGAGCTTGCTTCCGTAGTACAGTTCAATCTACTTAGAACTATAAGTCAACAATATAAACTAACAAACTAGAAGTTCAAACAAAGATGGTGGTTTCTAATCTAAAACCTGGTTGCTTTTACTAGAAGAATGCTTCTTTTTCTTCCACTTCCATTAATCAGAAAAGGACACTCGAGATGCTCGATTATGCTCGATAGCCCACAATTGTCTCCTAAAGCTAGCCTGAGTGATACGAATTTCGAACCCAAAAAACCAGGTGGCTCACACGGGTTATAACTAGTCCAATTAAGGTAATTAGAAGATCCTCTTTCTAACCGTCTTCCAATTGTAGCAGGGAATTTAACTAGGAAC
Organism: Trema orientale; assembly: GCA_002914845.1. NCBI lineage: Eukaryota > Viridiplantae > Streptophyta > Magnoliopsida > Rosales > Cannabaceae > Trema > Trema orientale. Next base: position 1,253,098 of record JXTC01000033.1, read on the forward strand.
TTTTCAGTACCATTTTAAGACGGTCCAAATTTAGCTCCATTTTTATTTTAAAAAAATAAATAAATAAATAAAGGTGTGCCTTCATTGTGGGGTCCACTAGATATGCCAAATTTTGTTTACATTTATCTGTATTTTAGGAGAAGCCAAAGGGTGGTTGGTCGGTTTGGACGCAAGATTTTATTTCACTTCTTTCTTCCCCGAGATGCCCTCTTCGAGTCTTACATTTAAAAGATAAAGGGTCTTATCCTATAACTGGGTGTAGGTCCCACGATCAACTTTGACACGCCACCGGATGCCACGTGTGATGACCCAACAACTCACTAAAGGCTATACAAAAAGCCTACGAGGAGCGAGCAGAACTGCAACATAAACCCCGTCGTACTTCAAAACGACAAGGAGAAAAGCTCTATAAAAATTGTCGTTTGATGAATTTGAGAAAGGAAAGGAAAGGGTAGAGAGTCTCATCAGTCTGTGCAAACCGACGACAGAGAATGATAACTGAAACGCAATTAAAAAGCAAGGCTGGCTGACAGAGCCTCTCCTCTCTCTCTCTCTCTTTCTCTCTCTCGTGCCCGTCTCTGACGTGGGTCATCTTCTTTCGTGGTCTTAGATTCGTCGGTATTGGATCTTCAGACCAAAACCCTCTTTTTTTTTTTTAGTTTCTGCATATGTAAACTTAAAACTTCATTTATATCAATCAGATCTAACTTCTAAGAAGTACCCACTTGGCCATCTTCCCTTTACTTGCTACCTTCATTCAATTCAGTTGAGTCTCTGTCTCTGTCCGGTTTGTTCTCTCTATCTCTGTACTAATCTCTTTTTTCCTTTAAGGAAAAGGGTATTTATCTTTTTGTGTTTTTATGAGTGTGGTTTGTTTGCTTTTGTTGTTGAATTTTAGTTCTCTCATCTGGTTGCAAGAGATGTTTTAAACCCTTCTTTCCTTTTTTTACTTTTTTGTCTGGATGATTTGACTTCTGCTTGAAGTTTTAGTATTTAGTTTCAGTTATCTTGATTCCCTGATATGGATATGCCGTTGGATTTTTCTTGGTTTCTTTCCTTTTTGATGATTTTTACCAATTTGATAAATTTTGAGAACTTTTGCTGATGCAGTATACTGGTTGCCCCTTTTATCCTTGTCTTGTTCTCAGTATTCTTCTTCTAATTATTCTTTTTTCTCTTTTTTTTTGTTTTTTTTTTTTTTTGGTGATATAGTGCTTATAGTAGGAAAGAATTAACGAGGAGTTGTTGGTTTGAGATGTTAAGAGTAGTAAATGGTCTTTAATAATGCTTCTGGAATTGCTGTGGAGAATCTAATGAAAGAAGGCCATTTAAATCGCAGCCTTGTTTTAAACCATTAACTCAGTTACTTTGTATTTCATGGGTTGGTCGTTGATTATCATTAACTGTGATTTGATGAAGGTATTTTTGGGCCTAGAATTGACTGAAAAAAGCCAGCCTCGATAGGACTTTCACAGAAAGCTTTGTACTCTGTTGAAGAATTCTTATTGATACGTGTCCTCCCGCTGAACCACACAATCTTACCCTGTTGAAGTATTTTTAAGAATATAGGACACGATCTGCTTAATTTAGTGAAGTTAAAAGACTTTGATATTTGCCTATCATTTTATTTTTCTATCTGATTTGTATATAGAGGAAACTTGAGGATAGAGAAGAAGAAAATTATTCACTGTTAGAACCCGGAAGCTCTAAGGGTGGAAATATGCGCTTTGAACTGAGTGAAAACTTCAATAAACTCGGTGGATATGTTGAAATGATGACGGTGGCAAAAAAAAAAAATTGTTCAAATAATTACGATTTGTAGTATCCAAAGCCCGATGCTAGAACTATATCTTCTTCACTATTTTTCAGAATTTGACTTGGTTCTTTTGTTCGTAGTATGATTGCTTTGTTCTCGTCTGTCTCTCTCTTTTTCCATTAGTGGGATAGAAATATTTAAGGAGAGTCCTCTTTTCTGTAACTAAAGTGATACGTAGTGAACTTTTTTTTTTTTTTTTTACCCCCTTAATTATGTAAGATTGACAAGTAATTATAAACTATGGCTACAGTTCCCACACCTGATGGGAATTTTTCTTTTTCATTTCTCTTTTTAATAGATTAGAATGTGTGGCGTATAAGAGAACAATGGCAGCAGCAGAAGCTAGAGCTGTGTGGCAAAGAACAGCAAATCGTTGCTTTGTCCAGGAAGATGCCAAAAGAGCTCCCAAGTTGGCTTGCTGCCAATCATCTTCAACATCTATACAAGCTGATTCAGGACCTGCAGCACCGGCCGATGCGCCAGATCATCCCGCTGTTGGTTTCATGCCTCTGAACAGGAATCCCTCGTATTCTAATTTACCCCCTGATACAAGATGGTGGCTCCAAATGCAACCTTGTTACGGATATCAAAGGGGTTTTACATATGAACAAGTTAATGGTTTGCAGGTCGAGGAAACCTCGAAAGCTGTTGTAAACCCAACGTCTGGAATAAGTGAGGCCCACAAACGGAAAGGAGATTCTCATCTTGATGGTCAGATAAACTGCGATTTTTTTCTTGATGTGCATAATAATGGTGCTAAGAAGAAAGCTTCAGAAATAGGAAAGCAAAATGTAAAGACAGTTGACTATATGGACATGAAAGAACTCTTTGAATCTGAGGAATCAACAGAGAGCTGGGAAATAATGCAGATGGATCCTGTGGATTACCCAGATACCAAACAACCCAATGAATTGTGTCTTGATCCTGAATATAGTTGGATTGGAAGTGAGAAGAGTGAGCCGTGGTGGCGGATGACAGATAGGGATGAATTAGTCTCCTTGGTGGCGCGGAAATCACTCGACCATATCGAGAACTGTGATCTTCCACCACCTCAAAAGATGTGCCATAAAAGACATCCATTTGCTCGTGTCGGATGTTTTGACAATAAGGAAAATTCCGTGTCATTGGATGGAAAAGCTCACAATCTTGGTCTCTCCAACGGGGCAATTCATGCTCAGGGCTTTGCTGACTCTGGAAGAACACAAGAGAGACAGGGCTATTTATCTGGGGGACACTTACTTTTTGGATCAGATGAAACATCGAGGTAGTTATTAGATAATTAAGTTTCCCTTTCTATTTCATTTATGTTATGACTCATGAGTAGTTTCATCTGCATGTTCGTTTGCTATATAGGCTAGTTTAGAGCTTGAAGAAGAGAATTGCTATTTCATGGTTTCCACTACCTTCAGTGAGAACTACCCTTTTAAGAGTGTTTTACGCTGGTTTTCATCAAATAAACCATGTTGATCTGCTTTAGAGAATTATTAATACTCACATGCTACATATACCAGTAAACCTTATATTTCTTCTGGATTTGTGACCCAAAAAACGGTTACTGTACAAACCACAGGAATGTGACAGAGAGACAAGAAGATTCTGATTGTGAATTCAGCAAAGCACAGCTGATGGAAGCGCTCTGCCATTCCCAAACACGAGCAAGGGAAGCTGAGAAGGCAGCAAAGCAAGCTTACGCCGAGAAAGAGCACATTGTCACTCTCTTTTTTAGACAAGCCTCACTACTTTTTGCCTATAAACAATGGTTCCAATTGCTACAGCTGGAAACCCTTTGTATCCAGTTCAGGAAGAATGACCAGCAAATTTCCACTCTTTTCCCACTGGTCCTTCCATGGACAACTTCTAGCAAAGATAGGAAACCACGGAAGAGCTTCTGGCATAAGGGTGCCAAGGGTCGAGGAGAAAAACGACGCCAGCCGGACCATGACATGACGAAATACGCTGTCGCTTTTGCATTAGGGTTGAGCCTTGTTGGTGCTGGCTTGCTCCTTGGATGGACTGTGGGCTGGATGTTGCCTCATTTCTAGGCAGTGCACGAGTTCTGACCAAAATAGAGCAAATCTTGTTATGCTTCTTCTTATGATATCTTATTGGTTCAAAAGGGGAAATTTGGTGCTGTGAGTAATTTATTTTGTTTGTATTTTCCTAGATTTGTTTAGGCTTTTTGTATGTAAATTTGCCAATCGACTTTTTATGTACAGAATGATTTTCATGAGATCTTGTATATATATGTTTTGGGTAGATGTTTCTGTAAGCTGTATGTCTCTTTCAGTTTCTCATCTGCATCAACATATGTGATGCTTCACTTATCTATCTGGTCATCATGGCTCAAAATTCTCCTCTTCTATATACTTTTGCCTGAAGTTTCAACTATATCATTTTGGAATTAGTTTTTGATATTTTGCCCATGTGCTTCAGAAATTGCTCGCTGCCTATGTAGTTGGTTACATAAATAGCTGTTACTTAGGAGTTAGGATGCATTTATGTTCATGTAGTTATTTTTTATTCAAAAGAAAAAAAAAATTCAGTTATTTACCTAGGACTAGGGTTATACCAAATCCCCCTTAACCATAGAAGCCGCCTAACCCACAACCCACCATGTGGTGGAGTCCAGTGAATTTTTTTCACAGTGATGTGATTTGCATTTTGAGCATACGTTAAATACTTGCGTATATATTTTTAAAAGGATTAATATCATGAGCACCGTATAATAGCTAATATCACATAATATGTCAGTTTATTATTAATTAATTATAATTATATTTTATGTGGCTCTATGTAATTTATTAATTAGAATCAGTCGATGCATTATATCTTTTAGAAGTGAAAGTTTAATAGGATTTCTTTATATCTTTTTATATAGTTGAATTTGTCTCTAATACTTTATTGATTTATCTTTTTTTTTTTTTTTGCAAAGGTAGTTTATCTTTATGTTTATATTTTTTCTTGATGTTTAGACACAAATGTTTTGATTAAACCTTTTTTTTGTTATTAGTTATTAGTTTATACTTAATAGATTATTTTTCTTTACGTAGTAAATAAATTTTATTTTTTACTAAGATGCATCACACCGTATTCTTGCGGTGAGCACAAATAAAAAAAAAATTTAAAAAAAAAAAGAAAAGAGCCATATAACCGCATATATAAGTTGGTGAATTAATTTAATATTGAGGTGAATTTCGTCTCTAACTCGGTTCCTCTTAATCCTTGTAGAGGGTCGTCAACAGTGGGCCGCCCCGTGTTTGGGGCCTTTGGGCCTTCGAGGTGATGAATCCGACCCGTTTCGGCCCGGAGCAACCAATTCGCATCCAAGATCCATATCTGATAACCAACCAACCAACCAAGCAGGGTCGGAGTAGAGACGAGAGTTGTAGAAAGAGGAAGATTAAAGAAGAAAAAATCGCTGAGAGAAACGACAAGAGAAGAAATGGCGGTGATGGAGAGGTTGAAGATGTTCGTAGTTCAAGAGCCTGTTGTTGCTGCTTCTTGCCTCATCGCTGGCTTTGGTACTCTCTCTCCCTCTCTCACTTCCCTCTTCTCCCCAAACCCTTTTTTTTTTTTTTTATAGGGTGACCCACGCAATTTTATTTGGATTTATTTTCTTGGTACTAGAATTCAATTCCAAAAAAGCTTGATAAATTTACGAATCTTAATTGAATTAGTATTCTTTTTCTTGTAGAATTTATGCGCTTTTAGTTCATAAAATTATAATTAAAAAAAAAAAAAGAGAGAGAAAGGACATATTTTGGGGCTTTCTGAAATCAGATTCAATAATGAGCACAACCTTTTTTTGTTCAAAATTGTTACTGCTTCCATTATGATGATCGTATATATTTTGACCCAATTGTTTGCTAATGTTTTATCGTGAATGGTTTGGTTTCGTTTGGTTTGTTAGTTAAGTTATGTAATGTTCCACTTAGAAACGAACAATACGTGCCTAAATGTAGTACCTAGTGAGGGTCAATATTCTTTACAATCTGAGTGCTTAAATACTTAAATGATAGATTCGTTGACAAGGGCTGCATTTTTCTGGTCCATCATATGCCATATAGTTTCAATAATACGTGGCATGAGAAGGGGATATGAGAACTGAAAATCCGAAATCGCGTTGGGACATTCGAAGAGATTCGTGCATTTATATTTTGCGAGATTTTGCGCCTAGTCTTTAGTGTTTTATCATAGAGAACTCTACTAAGATTAACAAGGCCTACTAGCTTTAGTCAGTTGCTACGAATTTAAATTTTTGTGTGTACAGAGAAAATCGACTAGGAAAGTTTTTCTCTCTGTAACAGCACTGTCAGAAGAATAGTGAGACGTGAATGCGTTGGTTGTTGTTAGTGCTCATTTCGATAACCTTGCATGATCAATGATGTTTCGAATTAATTCTTATGTCTAATGAAATTGCTACGATTGTGAGAGGGATTATTGATCTTTTCTAGATGATATCAATCAGGAGGAGAAAACTACATTCCTTTTTGTTTTATCGAACATATGTTGTTTGTGTTCTCCATTAACTAGATTATTATTTAAGGGTCTCCTCCTAAGATATCGTTTGTTTGGATTTTAAGCTATGTTCTACCTGAGATTAGAATATCCTTAGTGAACTGGTTATCATGTCGTTGAATTTTCAGGCCTCTTCCTTCCAGCAGTGGTGAGACCCATCCTGGATTCTTATAAAGCTTCGAATCAAGTCCCTCAGCCTGCTCTAAGTGATGTGAGTATCTATAGTTGGACCTATTTTTTATTTCATATATCAGTACTTTCATCTAATTGTGTACCTTCACGTTCGGCTGCTTCGTCTACCTTATCCTTGATGATAATTATTTAGTTTGAACACTATAAAGTGCTGTTAAAACATTAATGTCAGTATATTGAGTGCTTAAAGAAGCTAATTCAACTAGTTGAGTTGCTTTAAAAAGGAAAGGCCTTGATGTAATTATGGTAATTTCCGTAACTCATTTTTGTGCCTTGGCAGTTTTTAACATATTATTTTCACTTGATTTTTGTTTTTCCTTGCCTGGTCGACTCAACCCTTTTGTGATATTCGTATGTTGGCAAATTTTGCAGGTTGTTGCAGGTATGACTGGTAAGAAATAGGCGTGATGCAGATTGCTGGAATCATGTAGCTGAAATTCAGAAAATCGCCCCCCCAGTTTTCAACACATTATGATTCCCATTAATGAAATAATCCCAACTCTACAATGATTAATGGAGATTTAAGCAATACTTCTGTTGAATTTGTTCCTGTTTTCTGTAAAGCATATACATGGTCTTTGCTTCATGTTAATGTTATGCAGTTTTGTTCATTTTGAGCTCAACTGATGCATCTTTAGGACTCGAAAGTCCAAATATATTTTGCATGATCTCTATCATTTCTTTTAAAATTAGTCCGTGATGCTGAGTTTTGATCCTCCTCTTTTTTGTTAACCTGCAAGTTCAATTTGATATATCGATATCTGTAGCATTGCTTTGTGGGTGATGGGTTAATTCTTGTTAATCAACCTAATAAAAAGATTGTAGCGTACGCAAGTGATCACGTCACCATATGGATGTCGGTAGGGGTGGCAATTTAGATCACGACACGATAACAACACGACTCGAAAACGATACGAAATTAGCGAGTTTGGGTTTGTCTTAAACAGGTACAGGTAAACACGGTTAAATAATAAGTCATGAGCAGGTTAACCTGTTAAATCCGAAATTGACCCGTTTAACACGATTAAATTTTTTGAGACATTGTATTATCTTGTGTGTACTAAGACTTAAAACTTCCCTTTTATGTTTTATGTACTAAAACTTGAAAGTTTTATTTTGGTTTTAAACTTTGGATTGTGTGTTATATTTATTTGATTATGATTGCTTGGTTATATTAGAAATACAAAATAAGTTAATAGATTATATCAAGTTATATTGAAAATGTGAAATAGGTTAACATGTTAAAATTAATAGATTAATACGATAGGTCAAGTTGAACCAAATACAATATATTTAACATTAACATATTAAATTGAGTTCAATTAACGGGTTAACAGTATACAGGTTAGCAGATCGTGTTACGTTAGACACGATTTGAATACGATCTACTTAAATAACGTGTTAAATGTGTCGCTCACAGGTTAACCTGTTTATTTAGTATGTCGGATGTGGGTTTACAAATCATGACACGAATAATAAACGTGTCGGGTTTGGGTTTGATAATTGCTCGTTATATATATGTCTCGACACGACACGAATATGACACGACAACACGAATTGCCACCCCTAGACGTCGGTTAATGAAATTTCTAGTTGGATTGATCATAGTCGCTGCCGGGTGCCTGGTTTATCGGGCAACCTGTTTAGACCTCTTCTGTAATCTCCTTCAAGTTCTCTCATTCAGCTTTATCCTATGTCGATTGACGGTTCTATGACCAGTATTCAGGGGACTGATTTTGTTCGTGGAACAATCCTCTGCTGCTTCAACGAATTTTACTACGGGAAAGTCTAGACATCATGATAAATTTTCTAGAAAAGAAAAATTAAAACAAGTTAATATTATGACATTTTAAGTGGCAGTAAAGAGTGGAGAGAATAAGAGGCATTTGACTAGTTTGGGATAGCTTTTACACGCCTTATTCTGATCATGGAGTAATTGTAGCTATAATCAAGTCAATTTTCTAGGTAATTTGTCAAATTAAGCTTCACCAACCCAGAAGTAAAAATAAATAGAAGCAAAAACAAAACAAAAATAAGAATACAGACTTCTTGAGAATTAGTTTATACGAATATAGATGTCTATCAAGAGAGTCTGGAAATAAGTCATCATTTGCTATATCTAGACTTTGATTACTAAAGTCATAAATTTACATATCGAAGAAAAAAGCTTACAGAGAATAGGCCCACATGAAAATTTTAGAATGGTACCATAAGAAGAGGACAACAACAACAGGCTACAAGTATCACCGCATTATGTATATGTCATCGTCACATAGCATCGCAGGTTAAAATATAGGACCATTTTGGCTGTCTGGTGATTTCGGCTCTGACATCACTGTTTATGCTGAGAGAAAAGTCGTAGCTCATACTTTCATAGTCCCTTCTTCAATTTTTTGGTCTTCCATGGAACAGCTTGCTTCAAGCCCTCATAAATGGTTGCCTGAAAATATCACACACAAACACACCCCCTCAGAAAGCTACCTTAAAAGCAACCAAAATATGTTACTATTAAAGAAATGAAAATCTAGTACAATCATATATGTATGTATATGTATAGCGAAGTGATAAATTACAATGCAATAAAACAAGAGAAATAGAAGTGAAACTCACCCAGAAGGGAGATCTGGGATGGGTCAGACTCGAAAAGCTACCACCCCTTCTAATCCTAGTCATCTTCACCTCTGTTCTCTCTCCAACACTGCCATTGTCACTCTCTCTGTCCACAGAAGACGGAAAGACGTAACTGCCACCGGAGACCTCTTTACTACCTTTGAAGAACACCCTCCTTCTCCACGAGCCAAGCCAGCCTCTGACCTTAAACCCTCTCTTGCTAAGGACCATTGCCCCAAGCGACGACCCCTTCTCTGGACTAAACGACCCGTAACACTCGCTGCTCATCCTGAACGACGAGGACTGAAACCTGGTCCGACCCACGTAAGGACCCTCCAGGACCGTAGTGGGAGAGGCCAGTTTGGTCTCGAGCAAAAGCCTTGGTGGGAGTTCTAAGCACTTTGGCGCTAAGTCACTGAGATTTGAGAACGTGGCCAGAGCCGTACAAGGCCTTGGCTTCCCGGGCTGCTCTTCCCACCGGAAAGGGACCGAGAGTGAGGTCTGAAACGGCGGCGTCAGCATCCCTGGATGCTCCGGCGACGGCGCCGGTGGAATGGAAAACAGGGGTAGTTTTGGTATTGAGCTTAACTCTGTCCCTGGCTCTGCCTCAGATCCCATGATTGGTTTGTTTTTTCTGGAGACAGAAAATAATAATGGTAATAATAAGAGAGTGAAGACTGAAGTGTGCTGTATAATAGTGATATTTTGGGACGTTTTAATGTGAAATGTAGGAGACAAAATGGGGAGGAGGAAGGGAAGCTCTTAGGAGAAAGAAAAAGTGATCCCTTTCACTCATCTCTGTCTTCACTGAAGAGCAAAGCTACTAAAACACTACTCATAATTTGGATAGCGGATGCTCTTTCTCTCTCTCTCTCTCTCCCCTATTATTGTGGTTGAAACTTGATACATATACATATTATTATTATAAGAGCTTCTATATGGATTCCACTTACTTTATAATTGTATTATAATTAGAGCAACCCTACCCATATTAACAAATTTCTAGAATAAACAATTAGTTAGTATGTAATCTCCATTTTTTTTTTTTTTGACTTGCTTATTAATTGTTATATATTTAATTTTATCATTTAACTTATAAATCTGGATAGAATTATCACCAATACTATCATGTTTAGCATTTTCTTAAAATTATAACTTCAACCCGTTATATCCAAAGTCCATTTTGACAAAATTTATGTGTTGGTTTGCACTAGCACGTGTTCTAAGGCTTTGGGTTTTTTGACCAATAGTTCCTTTGTTTTTTCGTTTTATTAATTTTTGCTTAATTGGTTGGGCGCGTCTACAGTAGAGGCGTCTTTACGTAAGGCTCTGTTTATACACCGTTTGATGAGAATCTGTGTATAAATAGATTCCCCACAGATTCCCATCAAACGGTGTATAAACAAGGACCTTACGTAGGGTCGCCCCTAGTATAGCCGCCTCCTAATTGGTTTGTTCTATTGTGCAAGTAGAGACAGGTACATCTAATAACACAAAGTTACAATTGACAATTCATGGGTGTTTTGAAATATTGTTGGTTCTTCTTTATCATCACTTTTTGTTTTTCAGTAGGAAGAGCAAGTACGAAGATTTGAGGTTAGATTAGTGCTCACTGTTCTTACAATACCAAATGATGATCTAATTAAAACCCACAAATATTGATCTTCTATAAACAACACAAGATATACAGTGAGGTCACTTTCAACACCTACTCTTGTAATTCTAATTGGAAAAATACAACTGGGGGGTGGTGAAAAGCAAAGCTCTGTTTAAGTCCTGTTATTAGGAAAATAACAAATAGAGGAAGTCTTGAAAAATATCTCAACAAACCATGTTTTCCTCTCCATGTTTTTCTTCTAATCAAATGAAGACGCGTGGCAGAAACCACAGGATTTTGATACTCTCTACCAATTGGAATAGCCTAAAGATCTTGCAAAACAGCGCTAATGAGTACACCAGATTCTTATCCAATGCATCGGATGCCAAGGTGTGATGGAAAATAAAAGTATAAAACCCTTTTCAGTGTTCAGAACTGTGGATTTCTTGGACTTTACTTGATCCATATATAATGCCTTTTCAGACAAGTAATTCCTCGTTGCCACCAAACTTACTCTTTAGACCCTCACACTGTTTTTAGTCACTGCCAAAAGTAAGTTTCTTATGTGAAATTAGCCTCAGAATATTTCTACTTAATCAAGACAGAGTAAAGCTGAGAAGGAATGACACACCAGCTGTAATACATTATAGGTCCACAAGAGCACATCCCCAGAACAAAATTCTCCAGATTTGTCGCGAGAAAGGTGTGGTAGTTTAGTCAGAATTAGTTGTTAGTACTTAATATAAAATACGTCAAAACCGTATTATTATTATTTTCACTTACAGTAAAATTTGCTATTTGACTAGTGACTAGTATAGTTTTATTAAGCAAAAACCAGGATGCCCCATTGTGAAAAATGAAGCTTTAGTGACATTAACTAGTAGAAACTAGAAACACGTGGGTGTAAGTCTTCTTTTACCAAATTTCCAACTTATTTAATCTAAATTCTGTCCTCAGAATCGGCACTAGCCCAAAAAATAATCCAACTTTTAATGCAAACATGGTAAATGACCAGACAACGAAAGTGATATGCAGGGTAGTTTGTGGTAATTGCTGGACAGAGCATTTAGGACAACACGCGGCTAATCACAACAGCTACAAAAGTCAAAAGAGAAAGAAGTATTAACTGTTCAGTCCTTTTCTGTGTTAGAGAAAGACTTTGTACAGAAGTAGATTTGGTAGAGCAAATAAGATCGACTACCTTTTAACCATTCTTTGACTTGAGAAACAAACGAAAGCCATTACTCCTAAAGTTGCCCTTGTCTTTTTTCCAAATGCAACAAAGCCCAATCGCGTGAAGAAAAGTGATTTAACTCTACAAATTTTGTTGAGTTGATGAAGATGGGAACCTATAACATACATTGTATTTGGTACCCCTGCCAAATTTTACCATAAATGTTGTAAATTTACAAAGTTAAAAAGACGCGATTTTAGGCTAGCATTCATTGATTCTGAAGTGTGTTTTTCAATTGTTTATGACATGGACAAGAGCATGTGATTTTAGTCCTTCTAGGACAGGGTCTTTTTGTGTTCGTGATTTTTCTCTTCTTTTCTTCTAAATTTTTAGAATAATGTTATAGATCCCGTATAGTACCTTATAATTTATTATAATTACACATTAAATAAGGTTTCATGTGTGATGTATTTTATTATTTGTAATTAATCATTTGTTATTGGCTGATATAATTACGCACTAAGTGAAAAACCCGTGTGTGACCCGCTTATTAATTATAATAAATTAATAAAATATAAACACTTGAGCACCAACAGTGCTTCTACAAAAATTTTTATAATGAAACTGGCGCAAAAGCTTTTGCCTTAAAAACTTGTTCAAAATTATTTGAACTAAAGAATGAAATTTTACCGACAATATGCCTTTGCTGAGAGCCATCTTTCACCAAAAGATAATAAAGGAAAGAAGCTTGTAGAAGAAAAGGCCTAGAGATTAGTACTAGTATTAACTTTCTTGAAGAAAAAAAAAAAAAAAAATGTGAGGAGCTCAAATTCTTTGCCAGAGAATCCAGAGATCAGATGCGCTCTAAAAGTACTTGTCTGAAGAAAAAGTTGAAGAGATGGCCTCTTTGAGCCAACTAATTTTGAATCGTGTTAAATGGCCGGCATGCATGCCAAAGGAAACAAGGTAGACATTATATTAGACAACGCATACCATCAAATTCATGCACATAGGACCTCTACTCATTAACATAAAACTGAGCTTAGAATTAAATGCGGAACTGAATATTCTAAAGAAAAAGGGAAAAGCAAAAAAGAAAAAAAGAAAAAAAAAATAGAGAAAAGTAGTCCTTTTATTTAAATAAGAGAGGAGAAATCCAGGACCAGAGATACAGTCTGCAATACAATCAAACTAGACCTCATCAATTATGGAATTGAAACGAACATGAGCCAGACTATGTGGTACATCATTTCTTAGTATAGGAACATGAGAATAACAAACATTGCCTTGCATAGAACCAAGATTAAGAAAATCTGCTATGATAGAAACTATTTAATAAAATAAAACAGAAGGGGAAGTGTGCGCCTGTAAGGTGGAGTATGGGTCCTCCCTACATTGTCATTAAAGCATCATACATATGATAATCACATAATGATGTGATCAGCCTAATCAATATTTGGTTTCATTTGCTTTGTCATTTCAATCCATTATGCAAAGATAATATAGTAAAGTAAATGAAAATAGTCAATGCAATGCCCATTTTCAATTAGTGGAGAGAACAATGATTAAAGCAATGCACAAGATGTATGCCAAGGTCATCATTACATTAACAACCAAACAAAAAGCACGTGTTAAAAATGGCAGCTATGTGTTATGTGTTTTATGGGGTTCTAATGACGCAAAGGAAATTGTCGGTAAAACACTCCCAAGTTCGAGGTTTGTCGCTCAATAAATTAGGAGAAATTATAGCAAATATTTAAAAAGGATGGCTACGGTAGGGGCGTCCCTACGTAAGGTCATGCCTTAATTATCATTGGATGGGAATCTGTGGGGAATAACGGAATTCTGTAGAGAATCTATTTATATACAGATTCTCATCCAACGGTAAATAGACAGGGCCCTACGTAGGAGCGCCCTTACTGTAGACGCGCCCTTATTCGTTTTCTAGGTGCGAATGGACAAAGATATCAGTTTTTATACTAGTATATAACGTTTTTTTTTTTTTTTTTGACGATAACTTATACATTAGGTTTTATATCAGTTTATACAGTAGCAACTGCTTTATTAAATCTGATTTTTATGCTAACTATATTATAGTTTTTTTTATACTTAATAGTGTAGATATCCACTATATATTCAATCATTTAGCTGAAATTTAAAAATTAAAAAGGTACGTATAGTAGAATGAAATATAAAAATCAGCCATTTTGCTAAAAACCTTATTATTTAAATTCAAGGCTCTAAGCAACATAGCTGAATTTTGTGCCCATTTTTAAAAGGTGTATGTTACTGTAGCAAATAGTAGATACAACCATACATAACTGGATATACAAAGTGCGAAGTCGATATAACAATGGTTAACTAGGTGTACAAAGTGTGAAATATAATTTACCCAGTATAAATATTAATATAAATTGTATATAAACTAAAGCTGATATAATCAGTGGATACACTACGTGGAAAACAGATTTACCCGACCATTTAGCTATTAAAAAAAAGGAAGAAAAAAAAATAAAAGGCATTTACTAGAACAAAGTGTAAAAAAGATTTACCATTCTAATTTCTATTTTAAGTCGTGAAAATTAGGCCTTGTGCGGCTTTTTTAGAAAAAAATTTGAAAAATACGGTGGTCTCTATTTTTTTAAAGATCCGGTACTTTTTTATTAGAAAAATGTCATTTTTAAAAATAGTAACTAATAACTGATAACTATTTTTCGAGTACAAATAACTAGTAACTAAAGGTACTTATAACTGGTAACTAATTTTCAGAAACTTATAATTAATAACTATTTTAAAAATGGTATTTTCTAAGAAAAATTAAAAACTGATATTTTTCTAATAAAAACCATACTAAAAGGACAAAAACAAACAACAAAAAGAAAATTGACCTCTGTATTTTTGTAATTCTTTTTTGTTTTTATAGGTAAAAGTGTTAGAGACCTTTTTAAGTCTCCGACTCAAAGCCTATCAAAGTGACGTTGTCCATAGGCCCATTAAAGCCGAAAGTTGAGAGGTTAACTAGCCGAAAGCACTATTTCAAAACATGAATCAAGTTGATAATTTTTTTTGAGAAATTTATGCCTAGTACCTGTTTTTAAAAAAAATTTCATAAATACTCATTTTTAAATTTTTTTTCAAAAATATCCATTTTTATGGTCCATATTTCATATACAAAATACGAGTTGTCCACATTTACAATGTAAATTTTATCCATGAGATACACATTTCATGTGTAAAATTTGAACGGTATATATTTTAAAATGTGTGCCAATTTTTAGTTGAATTTTTATTCATGAAATGCAGACCCACAGTATACATTTAATGCATTAAATATATACCGTGGTATATATTTTATGTGTAAAATAGTAGTGGTCTACACTTCTCCAAAAAAATGATAAAAAGGGGTAGTTATGAAATAAAAATAAAAAACGAGTATTTATGAAAATATGATTTTAAAAACGGGTATTTATGAACTTTTTCCATTTTTTTCTTTGGAAATTAGAGTGTGTTCTTTTTGTTACAATTTGTTTTAATAATTTTCATTTTTCTCTTTTCATAGTTAAATGTTTGAGTATATGCATTTATAATTTTTTTCTTAAAAAAATGTATTTATAATTTTGGCATATCTACTTATATACCAACTTTAATTTATGTATTGAATATATTAACTTTTATACTCATTATATCAAATTTTATATTTAGTATATACACTGATATATCGGTTATTTTGCTACAGCATTTTGAAAAATAGATATTTATTTAAAATAGGCCCAAAATTCGGTCATTTTCTGCAAGGCCCTTTTATCTTTTATATTATGTTAACTACCACTTTCCGTAACTATTTTTCTCCTTTTGGAATTGAGTTTGGGTGAGACCACTAACAAGTAAGTAACAAACAAACATATTTTTTGAAAAGAAAAGGTAGTATAAATTAAAAGAAAGAAAATGATTGTTATCAATAATTAGATGGTTCTAATAAGTGGTGCTTGTCTAAATCTTTCCTTGTTGAGGCTCCTCAATCAATCTTAGGCCCAAAACGAAGTGAACCTGGATAACTTGGGCCCAGCTGCCCGTTTAGGCGAATATCAGGGTCCGTTAATATCAAAATATTTGGTGATGATGTGAAGGTCGGTTGAGTTGGTCAGTTGGGTAATGGTGCCGGAAACTGTGGCTGTGTACCAATTGAACCAGGGAGCCAATGAACAAAACATTGCAATATACACGGACTTGACAAGAGAATAACCTTAGAAAACGACACAATTGGAAGACGGACGTTTACTTAAAATGAAAATAATAAGGAAACGACGGGAAAAAAGAGTGACCACAAAATTAGTGCGTAACAACATTTAAAAAAACGACGATATACGAACAACAAGAAAATTTAAGAAAGAAAATTAGAAAAATACAAACACGAGCTTATGCAATATATACTATAAATAAACCGCAAAAAATATTGAAAACGGCAAGAATATCAAGCCAATATAAAACGACAATAACCGTAACGCGGACATCAATTCGGAAGCGACAACATCCAGAACAAGGTCAACATAGAAAACGACTGAAACCATAAGTACGTCAGAAACTGTAAAAACGACAACCAACAAATAAGGACAGTATTATGCTGAAAGAGACACGTTTATTGCAAACATGATGAAAACGTCTTAAACAAAAAATACGACGCAAACTGTGAAAAACGACAACCAGCAAATAACGACACTGAGCTCGGGGGAGACTTTCATTGCAAATATGACGGAAAAAGAAAAACATCGACTGAAAAAAAGACAAAGAAGATCAAAATTAATACAATAAAATTACAAATGACATCACTTTGAGAAATGGCACCAACTTCTAAAATGTGATGAATGTGTTATTTTTCATTCATAGGGGGAGAGAATAATTACAAGGTATATGTATGGACGTTCTGTGACAACACCCCCACAAACTAGCTCCTTAAAACAAGGAGAAACAAAGCTCCCCAGAAACACAGAGGAAAACATATGCATAATTCTTTGACATTCCAACACTCCCCCTCAAGTTAGTACACACATGCCTAACTTGTCTGAAAAATTTAAAAACATTTTTCTTGGGACTGCTTTGGTGAGGATATCGGCCAATTGTTCCTCTGATCGAATTTTAAGTAATTTTATAATCTTTCCATCCAAGTTTTCTTTTATGAAAAATCTGTCAACTTCGACATGTTTGGTACGATCATGTTATACTAGATTATAGACAATGTCACATGTTGCTTTATTATCACAAAATAATTGGATCAGTTGCTCAAATAGATAACTCAAATCTTGTAAGAGGACTCTTAGCCATAACGCCTCACAAAGTCTGAGAGTCATACCTCTGAATTCTGCTTCTGCACTTGAGCGAGCTACAACATTTTGTTTCTTACTCCTCCATGTCACAAGATTACCTCCTACAAAGATAAAGTAGCCAAAAATAGATCGTCTGTCATCTAGGGAACCAGCCCAGTCGGCATTAAGATATACTTTTATGCTTTGATAATCTAGGTCTTTTGTGAACAATATCCCTTTTCTCGGGGCAGACTTCAGATACCTCAAAATGCGTGTGACTGCATTCATGTGTTGTTCGTTTGGATTATGCATAAACTGGCTGACAATGCTCAAAGCATAAGCTAAATCTGGTCTTGTATGTGATAGATACATCAATCTTCCTACAAGCCTTTGGTATCTTTCTTTATCAGCTGGAACATAGTTGGACTCAATATATAATTTTAAATCTTCTTTTACTAGTGTATCAACTGGTTGATATGCTGACATTCCAGTCTCTTGTATAGATCTAAGGCATATTTTCTTTGGGATAGAAATATTCTTTTAGTAGATCGAGACACTTCAATTCTAAGAAAATATTTCAGAAGACCTAGAACTTTCATTTCACATTCTTTAGATAAATATTTCTGTAAAGCCTTCTTTTCTTCATAATCATTTCCTGTAACCACTATATCATCTACATATATAATGAGGGTAAAGATCTTACCCTGTTATTTTTTGAGAAAGAGGGCATGATCAGAATTGCTTTGATAATAACCGAAGGCTATCATAGACTTCGTTAATCTTTTAAATCATGCTCTTAGGGATTGTATCAAACCATACAATGATTTCTTTAACCTGCATATTTTTCTGCTGTGTCTGTTGGGTATCATGCATCCTGGTGGGAGATCTATATAGACTTCTTCAGATAAATCAGCATATAGAAAAGTGTTCTTTATATCAAATTATTGCAATAGCCAATCTAGGTTTGCAGTTAAAGACAGTAAGATACGAATTGTGTTGATTTTGGCTACAGGTGCAAATGTATTTGTGTAATCAATCCCGTAAGTTTGAGTGTATCCCTTGGCCACCATTCTTGTTTTATCGCATTCTATTATGCCGTCAGTCCTGTACTTCACAGTGTAAATCCATCGACATCTTACTAGTTTCTTTCCTGGCAAAAGATCAACAAGCTCCCAGGTTTCATTTTTTTGGAGAGATTTCATTTCTTCATTCATGGCGGCTTTTCACCTGTAGTCAGTTAAAGCTTTCTGCACACTGTTAGGGATAGATATACTTGACAATTGATTCACAAGATATACTTGACAATTGATTCACAAATAATACATTTGATTCTGACAACTGGTGGTTCGGCACATAATGAGTCATAGGATATCTAATTTTACCAGAGAGATCATATTCATAGGTGAGTTTAGGGATACCTCTAGTGAGACGATGTGGTAACTTTCTTCTATGTAACTCAAGAGCATCTTCAGTAGGCAATTGGTGTGGTATATCAGAATACGGTATAACCATATTTTCAGTTTGTGGAACGTTGAATTCGGGCTGAGTAGGAGATAGGCTTACTTCTAGTGTTAGTAGATGTTAACCCCTATTTTGATCCACTATTATATCACTTATTTCCTAGTTTTGCTCAATTTGTGATTTGTCACTACTGGAATCCAACGTCATACTAAAATCTAGATTTGTCACTACTAAAATCCAATGTCATGCTAGAGTCTAACTGATACGAACCCCACCAACTTGTGATGAAACTCGAAACAAGGATGATGCCTAGGACCGTTCTACAATCAGATTTGGATGGGAAACCTTGACCCAACACCTATAAAGAAATGTGAACCTTGGTATAAGGAAAGACGCCACAATCAAAGATAGAAAACTCGATTGATAAGTCAAGGGATGAACGCCACAGAGAGTTCTGATAAGTTCGAATAAGTTCTTAAAAAACCAAAGAGAAATTGCTCTCAATTTTAATGAATTGTAATCTGATCTTATTAAATGAAAACTGTACAATATATATAGGAGTAAGCCATGAAAATTGGCAGCTAGAAATCCCTAAAACGCCTAAGGTAACTTATCCAAAACTAAAAAAAGAAAATAGGTAAATAACCCTAATAGCTAAGCTAAATTCGTCCCAAATTACATGGTAGGCAATCTGATTTTTTTATCTCTTAATTTCAGCCTATTACACGCCACTTAATAAAAGGAAATAAGCAAATAAATCATTTTGGGAAACTTCCTAAAATAAGTAAAATAGGAAAGTAAGCTATGACTTAGCATGCAAGTCTTTACAAATTAGATTTCCCTTCACTATGCGCTTATAGACTTTCTTGCATTTGAATTAAGCTTTTTATGGGCTTAGAAATCCATTCATCTCCATCAATGGGCCTTCACGTATATGCCTGAGTCCAAATCTCTTGAATCAACTCATTTAATGCATTTTGGAATTTCTTTGCACGTGCCCTTGTAACTGGACTAATGGGAACTTGAATAAAATCCGCATTCCATGCTCTTGTGATTGCCATGTCCTCATCACTAATATTACACCTCTAACGTCCAGGCTTCCAACACCCTGGATATTCCTGGTCATAGTCTAGAGTCTGAATTTCTTGCTGATACTCTCCCTGAAATTCTGGCTTAGAAAAATATAGGGTATCTTCATGGAAAACAATATCCATTATGATAAACAATCGCTGTGTTAGAGGATGATAACACCGGTACCCCTTCTAATGAGTAGCATACCCAATAAAGACACATCGTAATGCCTGAAGAGTTAACTTACTCGTTGATATTTGTAGAGATGAACAAACACAACACAACTAAAGACATGAAGAGGTAAATTTAGGACAACTGGGGCAACAATGGCTTTAGTGAGGGCTTGGAATAGTGTTTGGAAATTAATTGAATCCTATTCTACAAATTTGGAAACAGCTTTCATATAATGAGTTGATAGGATAAACAAATGCGCCCTTTGAGATCCGTCAGCTTAATGAGATACATTCACTTCCATTATATTTTTACTGGGTGTTAATAATATTTTTTTTTCTTTTTTCTTTTTGCTCACACCCTTTAGGAGAGAAGGAAAACTACTCATTGTTATCATATATAATCCTTTGAGATTCGTATACTCTATAGCATATGGCATATTATTCAAAAAAAAAAATGGTATGCTCGAATCGAACATGGCAAATTTTTTTTTTAAAAAAAAAATAATAATGCCTTGCAATTGAATGAATTTAATCCATTGACTCTTATACAACAATTCAAATAAATTCAATTAGGTTGTAATCATTAGTGTCATCTACAAAAGAAATTAGAGTTCAAGATAAATGATGTGTTTTACTAAAGGGTAGGGAAGAGTTTTTTTTTTAACAAAAAGGTATTTAGAGAGACTGTGAAAACAAAGTTTTTAAAAATATAATTTATGTACTAAAAAGTAATTTCATTCAAGGTTATCTTAGTAACAAAAAAATTTACTAAAAAGAGATGTAGGGAGAGTAGACAAATGAGTAGTAATAGACCAACTCGTAAAAAAAAATGACAAGTGAGGAAATTGAAAAAAATAGACCACTACCACTTATAATAACTAATTAATTATTCATTATTGTTATTTTTTTAGCTCTAATTTACACCGCTTTTCATTTTCCAAACAAATATGTTTTGTTCGTTATTTGTCGCACCTGAATCAATATCAAAGAAGAAGTTTATATGCTGAAAATGTTAATTGACAAAGTATAAAAAGTTGATGTTAACCTCAGATAAAATATATATATATATATTGTTCCCAATCCAATAGGTGTTTTTTTAACCTATCTAAATATAGTTTTTTTAGCCGTGAATCATTATCTAACAGTTATAATAATATGAGTATTTAGAAAGATGTGTATATTATTTAATATTTTTTCTCTCTACCTTTTATCATGAAAAGACGTGCATAATGAATTTTAATTAATAAAAAAAAATACATATAGATATTTACCCAAAAAAAAAAAACTATTGGAGTAGTGTCATATATATGTATATATTTAAAAAATGGTATTTGGCTGTCTAATATGAGGAAATTAATGTGAGAGCCACTTATTGGACTTGAGCTTTTACTTTGGGCAGTTTTTGTTGTTGTTTAGTTTTATAGCAGTTTTAATTGATAAATTTACATTTTAACCCTTGTCCCTCATTCTCTCACAACCTCGCCCAGTTGTACTTTTGATATTTTGTGAAGCTGCCGCTGAACTCCCTCATTAGGATTGTGAGCTGTCACTACTGATGTCAGGCCCAAACAAGATATCGGTAAGTTGGGCCAGACTTCTCTTCTCCTTCTCTCTTCCCTTGGAACACATGTTTGTCTTTTTCTTGTTAACATGGAATTTGATTCCAGATAAATGTTCAATTTTTGGTATCTTCTTTTTTTTGGGTTGCATGTTGTCATGTCTCGCGTAACGAATGTTACATAGTTAGAAAATGCTGAGAATTTGTTCGTGGCAGAAAAAATTAGACCAATAACAAAAAATTAACTACACTTTATTACGTTTTTTTTTCGGTTGTCCAATTTTTTTTTATCAGATTTCCAATAAAGTTTAATTTTTAATTTTTTTAAGTAGGCAAAACCAATTCCGATATACCATAATTATATCTTTGAGATAATGTTAAGGATGCTAATTATTATACTAAAATTTTAGAATCAATACATACGGCATGAGTTATTATTTAATTGTGTACCAGAATTTACTACAAATACACTTAATAATATTCACCAATTGAATGGTGATATGTCATATATATGTTGATATTAAAAAAATTAGGATAATAGATAGAATCTTAATATTATTCGTCTGATAATATATATATATATATATAACCATAACAAATTCAGACAAAGATTGCACGGAAATCACTATGAAATCGCTTAGAAAGCACTAAGAAAGGTCCTTTGTAAGTTTGTTTTTTTCTTTTCGGGATAGATAAATAAGTTCTTGCTTTCCGAATACGTTAACAAAGTTTACTATGATTTTCACTCTTCATTTTCTGATGGCTTTTTTCATGTCACTTTCCCCAGGTGGGTAACCTTTCTATCTTTTTTAACAGAATCAGCACACTATTTTTGACTGGCAAAATTAAATAAAACTTAATATTGATTTTTCCTTGTTCTTTTTTTAAAAAAAAAAAAATAGATATAAATGAGGTAGTTGGAAGCCGAAAACTCCAAGTTGTGAGACAAATTCACAGACAATATCTTCTCCGTCATTGTCAAATCGATTGCTATTACTACACTTTCTATATCTCTCTCTTTTTCCGTTTCTCTTTGGAACTTCTCATGAAGTAATATTCACTCAATATGTATACATGTGTTCTTTATTTTAATATTTTTGACCAAAACAACTCTTGCCTCCTCATTTTAAACAAGCAAAAGATACCAATTTCTTTCCCTTCAATTAGCAGCCATGTCACATCCCAATTCCCATGTAGTTTCTTTCCCTTTCGTTCTCATAATAAGCTTTTTTGGCTTTCCCCATTTAAGCCTCAAAAAAGTTATTAAATACAAACAAAATAATATTTAGTTTCAACTCTTTTTTTTGACCAAATTTCAAATAAACAAGTTGAATTAAATTGAGGAAGCAAAAGAAAGATGGATCAAACATCATAAATGCAAACATGATATCTATTTTACAGACTGCTTTATGTAAACAAGACATTCCACAAAAGGGTATTCACATAACCCGGATTTTCAAGTAGTTGCTCTACTTTCCAACAGAGGAGTTAAAAGCTAACCATCCTACTAAAACCCCACAGCTTCAACCATCTTTGCCTTGTGGAAGCTCCGAAAAGGCGAAAGAAAAAAGACAAAAAGACTAATCAAAACCAAATTAACATTAATTAGGACTGACTTAAATTTATCAAGTCTCGGCTCTATGCTCTGAGTCCAAGCTTACATCAGTGCCTTCGCACTCCAACGACGATGCACGAAGCTTAAAGTTACTCATCTTCTTCACTTCGTCACTTGAATATATGAATATCTTTTTCACCATCTTACAGAACTCTCTGCAATTTGAAAATGTAAAGAGGGTTATTTTCAATGCTGAGTTTGAAAATACTGGAATACAAAAGTGGTGCAGGAACTGAAGTTTCAAGTTACTCACATCCATAAATCGTCGCCCACAAGCATCATGTCATTTTCATCATCAGTAAAAACAACTGCCCATTTGCTTGGAGGATGAAGCTCTCCTTTGATTTCAAACATTCTCTCCAGCTCATCAATCAGATCATTGTAACCACTCAACATCGTCAAATCCACAGCACGACCAACAGCAACCCCTTGCATTTGCACCTTCTCAACAGACAAAAAAATGCGTTGTTAACAAGAAAAGACACCCTTGAAATGGTGGTGCAACCTCAACCGAACCAGCCAAAAGAAGCTTTACCTTAGTACGAGATCTTGACGAAAGCGTAGAGCCCTGTTTGCTTTGTGTGTCCTTTCGTAATACCTCCGATATAATTTTCTGATCCGTTGAGAGTTTTGATAACTCTTGTTGAGCCTTATCAGCTTCTGGTGCAGCAGCTGGAGTAGATCCTTTGTCACTACAGGATGCCACAACCGAGCATGCAGGCTCTCTCTCAGGATGAGAGGGAGTAGTGGAATGGCTAGTCAAATTAATGCCAAACAGTCTACAACATACAGAAGCCTCAGACTTCGTCCCTTTCTCCACTGAATTATTTGGCCTCGATGAAACAGGAGAGGTATAACCAGACAGAACGGACCTTGCAGAAACAGCTTTGTTGTCCCCTGTGGAGTCCGGGAAAAGGTTTAAAGATATATCCACATGCGGAGAAGACCAAACACCTTCAGAGCGGACCATTGAGCCATAATAATTTCCATTACTCATATCTTTCTGCTTCAAAGGCAATGCAATCTGGCTATCAGAGCTTTGGACTTCGGCAGTACTACCTAACTGTGTCAATTCCACCGACTGAGTTGATCCTTGAAACCAGAAAGCTGAAGCAGCTGAATTGGTAGTAATTTCTACAATCCAATTGAGGAATACAATTTAAGAAAAGAAGACAGAAACAATTATAGATAAGAAAATTACTATAGTGTTTCATACCAGATTGAGGAATGTCAACAGGTCGGGGCCTCTTGCTCTTTGCCACTGGTTGAGTCAGATTTAAAGACGAAGAAGCAACAAAAGGCTCTATCTCCCAGGGAGAAACCTTCTCTGGCCTCTGAATGGTTGCGTGTTCATCCCATTGTACCTAAAAGGGAATACAAAAGAAAATCAGTATCAAAGGAGATCAGTATATATAATCACCAAATCTTCATTCAAAATAATATTTTTAACCTTCAAAGACCGCCACTTTGAATCTGTCCATTCCGAAGATACATCTCCAACCCCAACTATAGTTCCCGTGAACCTATAAAATTATGTAGGAATTCACAATCAAGTAGAAATAAAATTAACAACAATAACCCAAATATAACTTCGGATACCTTCTCTCGGGAGAGTCTTCTCCCTCAAACCTCATCTTAAAGCGCATCCCAACAGAAAATTTATTGTTCATAGCCTCTAGATACTTGTTTAAGCCAATAATGAATTGGCTAGTCCTGGAAACTTAAACAAGTTAATAGCTTTAGTAAATGCAATGTTCAGCAAGAGACAGCGATAGCTGAAGAAAAGACAGCTACCAAACCTTGGCTTATAATAAACAACAAAGAGAGTTCGGGTAGTAACAGCATGAGAAGCAGTTGCAAGCACACCAAGATGCATGCTATGGCTGGATATCACAGACGATGGCATGAGACTCTGTTGACGAGCGAGACGCCGGACACCAACTCGTAGTTCTCCATTATCACCCCTTCAAACGAGGGTTAAATAACAAAAACTAAGCAACCAACACAAAATCCCTCCAAAAAAAAAAAAACAAAACAAAAATGCACACAGATATTCAAGTCAATATACCTCAAAAACACGAAGGCATCCCCAGCGACCAGTCTCTTGGAAGTGACAAACGTACTCCATCCCGTGGTAAGCAAATGCCTTCGCGGTTGGCCTAATTAATATAAGTGGAAAACAGAACAAGTTACAGAATCACTCATAAGCATTCTAACATGCCTACTAATAACTGTTCGTCAAGTTATTTGTTAAACTTAGTACCCAGGTAAAATGGGACATAAAGCATCAACGCAGATAATTGATAATTTCATTACCTCTGAATATATGTTTGAATTTCCACTCGTAGCCATGAAGATCTTTAGCAGCCAACTCTTGAGTTGGGGTTGCTTGAGTCATGTCCTAACAATATTAAACAGGTTCACACAAATAATTAGGATCAAACTGCTATATGTTCATGCAAGAAACAAGTATCTAGCGGCAGTTTATTACCAAAGGTGGCAAGCATTCAGTGGCATGTTTTCTAAGAACTGAGAAGCCTCCATGAGTACTTGTATCAGAAGCCGTCAAAATCTTGCAAAATGAATGAACAGTTGGCCGTGGAGGCTCAGATGGACATGGATCAGGACTTGTTGGTTCACTTTGCTGTAAAAGTACAATAAAAATAGCCAACCAAAATCAAAATCTACAAAGGAAAAACAACAGAAAGAGAGATATTGCTTCCTTGTCCTCATTTCTTTTTCACTATTTCTTTCAGCAACCGAATATAACATGTTGAGAGAGAAAAATATTCTCACATCTGCTTCTGGCACCAAAGTGATCTGAGCATAAACTTCATCTGTTTCTTGTTCTGCCTAATAATTCAGAGTTAAAAACAAAACAATTTACCATATCAAGATACAAACCAAGGACATATGTGTGTGTGTGTGTGTGTGTGTGTGTAGAAACTAGAATCATAAATAGAATACCAGATGTTCAATGTGAACCACTTGACAAAGGATCTTGGAGGGAAGATTAAAAAGAGGGATTTGATGATTCAGTTCCTGATTTGTGGATGCTTCCAACTACAAAGCCCAGAAGTTTTAACCTCAAAAAATAAACAAATAAAGCAAAACCCAACAACAAGAACAACACCTTGATCTATCATTTTAGCTTACTTGTTCCATATGACCCTGAGGAAAATAGTAAACTCTCTCTCCTGGCCGGGGAACCTCCACCAACGGTCCGGCACAGGCCTTCCATAGCTCCTTAGACAGACCACTGCTTCTCAAACCTATTTAACACAAACGTATGAGAACACAAATCTTAAATGAATTTTTTTAAAAAAACAAATAAGTGTTTCCTAGTCGAGAAAAAAGAAACAAGCTCAAAACACGAAGAGCGAAAAAAATTATATGTACATATAATATATATATAAATATACTAAATTGTGAGCTGAAAAATCGAAATCTCAACTAGAGAGATTAGACCTTCAAACAAAGTCAGCTCAAGAGCCAATAAGGAGACCAAAATTTGATAATTTTCCTCTGTTCTCTCTGTACTTAAAAACACAAGAAAAATGCAAAAAACTTTGACATTTCGATTCCATTTCCTCTAAGGCTCTGCTACTCCTTTTCATCAATGGAGCTTATCAAAACCCAG
Source organism: Trema orientale (assembly GCA_002914845.1). Taxonomy (NCBI): domain Eukaryota; kingdom Viridiplantae; phylum Streptophyta; class Magnoliopsida; order Rosales; family Cannabaceae; genus Trema; species Trema orientale. The sequence continues at coordinate 1,279,823 of JXTC01000033.1, forward strand.
AAACAAATAAACCCACCTGTTTCTGTACCAGAAATCGACGAACCACCTTCAAGATGAGCCATTCAAAGCCCGGGCACCCCTAAAAAACGACGTGTCGTACCAGAGCAAATTAAGAAAAAATAAAAATGAACAACGAACCCTCTCTTCACGAACTATAACACATCACAGGCTACCCCATTTGAGAGAACAAGGAAGACCCAGAAGAGAAGAGGGAGAGGAAAAAGGACAAATAAATAAACTAATAAATAAAAGGAGCTAAACAGACAGGACGGTTATGCAAAGCACTCATAATTATCAGAGGTCGTACAATTTTTCTTTCTTTTTTTTTCTTCTCTCTCTCTCTCTCCCTCTCTCTCTCTCTCTCTCTCTGTGTAACGACTGTAATTTTTAATGGGTTTGTACAGTTCTGCTATCTGGGTCAGTCTTCACTGCATCAGTTACAAAACCACTATTCTCCTTTGTCTTCTCTTCTCAAAGCTTAAACCCCGAAACCGCCATTACTGAAGCTAACCCAACACAATAGTAATGCTTCTCTCCTCTTTTTTTTTTTTCCGGTTTTTCTTGTTGTTGCTGTCTTTGTTGTTGTTGTTATCGCTGTTTTTGCTCCCTCAAGGGACCTGAATCGACGTTACCAAATCCCCAAAACTGCTTTTCTCTGAGTCATATTATAATCTCTCTCTCTCTCCTCTGTGTTTCTCTCTCTAGGTTTCTTTTGGACATTTTTAGAGTCTAGTAGTGCTTATGCTTGGAGTGTTAGCTTACATCCTGTGACAATCTCTGCAGTGACAAAGGAAGAGCACTCATATTTGGGCCACCTCATCTAGATCAATATGAACAAACACTAGGAGGAGGACCCACTAAGTCAACTATTCCAAGTTTCCAACTATAGAAAAAATAATAATAATAATAATACATTATGATGCTTAGTTATAATATGATTAGAGTTTTTTTATAAGGAAATTTTCTTAAGTTATAATATGATTAGAGTTCTTTTACTAGGAAATTTTCTTACTTTAAAATAATTTGGTTTCTTTCATAAGGTTTTGGGACTGAAATTATTGGGTGTTTGGAACATGTATGGAATTTGAATGGATGGTAACTTTTGATGATTGGAGAAAGGAGTTGATGTATCATAGTTACAACGAATAAACATTAATCACATTACAAAAAATATTTGCAATTATAATTATAATAGAAAATCAATGATAGTGATAAAAAGGTATAGGAATAGGAAATCATTACGTCCTAGGAGTGTCGTAGAAGGTAGATTATAATGTCAAGGGCTTGATAACTTGTTTCGGGAGAAATTATTTTTTTTTCATAAATAAAAAAGGAATTTTGTATCATGTATTTTGATATTTTGTTTAATTTATACTTTGTGTTTTATTGATCATTGAATTTAAAATCTGTTCCAAATTTATATCCTAAAACTAATTTATAGGTATTAATTTATCAGGATGATTTAATAAACTTATTTTCGGATCAATTTTTATACCGTTTATTTTTAATCTTTTAAATTGCATCTTAGTAAATAAACTACTCTAAATTGATTTTAGGATATAAATTTGTAACAGATTTTAAATCTAAGGATCAGTGTTAATAATAACTAAAACACAAAGTATAATCTGAACAAAATGTCAAAATACAAAGTATAAAAGTAATAATATCCCAATAAGAAATCTACATTTCGTAATTCGGATAGAAAAAAGATCCAAGAGAGAGATTAATATAAATAGTACAAGCACTCAAAAAAACATCAACAATACAAAAACTATGCAACTTGGATTATACTGCTTTTCAAACCACTTCTCCCAAAAATAAATAAATAAGTAACGAAAACAACAATAAAACATGGTTCTATCATGTTCGCATTTAAAAGAAAATGATTAATGTTAAAGACACTAAAAAGGTGACATTCGTTTTTAACAACTAAATTGTAAATGGTGTGATCTTAGTATAAGATAAAATATTTATTAAAATAAATATCATATTATTCTTATAAGATTTTGGTCTCCCAATCATTACTCAAATAACAAATTATAGTATGCATACAAACGTATTGATTTTATACGACTAATAAATTCATATTTTTCTTTTTTCATATTTTGTTTTAGGCTGTTAAGTTAGAATCTGTAACCTTGGATAGCCCTCGTATTTTTCTGTTGGCTGCTAAGTTAGAATCTATAACATTGGATAGCCCTTTCCCTTAAAAAGAACAGAGACAAAACTCACAAAAAAATAAAAACCCAAAGACAAAACATTTAAAAGAAAATTACATTATAACCTTTTTTTATTGATAAAACGCAATAAGTTATTACGCTAAGAATACCATTACTAAATAAGCAAGAAGTGATCATTCGCATTGAACTGCACTAAATATAAAAATAACGAGGAGTTAGATCATCTATTTTCGTCACACTTATTATTCTTCAGTTAAGTTGTAGGTTCAGAATATGAACCTCCATCCTAATGATAATTTACTAAAATGGTCCTTAATTTTTTTTGAAAATTGAGTGCATTTAAAAAGAGCACCCTATGTTATCCCCTAAAAAATAAACTAACATAAATAGGAGCACCACAGCATTTAACGTATTAATTTGTTCCTAAGTGATTATATACATTTTAGGTGGGACCTGTTGAAACCAGTCTATAAATTATTATCTCTTAATATCCCTTGCTAACATATTAAGATGTTTGGCACTATATAATATTACTACAACAAACAACAATAGACTAAACTTAAGCTCCTACCAACCATAAAAGAAGGAAAAAAAAAATATGTGCGCACAATATATAAATAACGTGCCAAAAAATAATGGTACAGGAGATATAAATAAATGCACACATTCACATTGCTTTTTTATATCATAGATACCATGACATTTTTATAAATATTCGCATATCGTTCCATTTATTTATTATTTATTCATAATATTACACCCTTCAACAAGTCAAGTTAAATAAATTAGGGGAAATTTTTCTATTGAAAAAAAATAAACTATAATGTGTTTCTAAACATTCTATAGTCCTTTATATTATTAGGGAGACAACTAAAACGAGCAGTAATAGTTCTACTATTTTTTCCAAGTTCATGGTGAAAAATAAAACAACTTATTATCCATTTATTTTTTTAATTTAAAAAAAAAAAACAAAAAGCCATGCTACTTTAATTATTAAAAAAAAAAGATTTATAAATGCTAATAAAAACGCATATATTCGACCATAGTCAATTAGGCTCGACCCGAAGCAAAAATTTAGGTGAAATTTGGACCTCGAAAGTGAATTGTTCCACTTTTTTCAGCTCAACCATAATCGAACACATGGTCAAAATTCAGATGATAATGTAAGAGTCAGAGCTATCATCAAATTCGTTGGGAGACGTCATATTTATTAATTTGATTAATTACCCATATTTGATATTATCTTTCAATTTTTATTTGGAAAATATGCTTCTTAGACCATGATATTTCAAATGTGTTAAGAAAATCATTGAAATGCATCAAAATTATCGGAGGCCTTTTTTTTTTTTTTTTGTCCTTCTTGCACCATAGGCATATATTGTAGAATTTTAGTAAGAGTAGTATATTTTTCAAATTTGAGGTACTATCAAGCATATTTAACATAACTTAGCAGAGAAAAACTTAACACAATTATATAAGGGTTAGGAGTACAAAGATTTTTAAGTAATCTCATAAATGTGACATGGCAAATAAGGTCTTTGTTTTAAAAGAAGTGTTGCAAAACGGCCTTTTATCACCAGGTGGATATTTTGTTGTCGTATTTGATGCAAATTCCTTTAACTAACATTCTCCAAAATTTTAACATCAAATAACAAAAGATGAAATTTAGTTTATTAATAATGAGTAATAGATAGAGTTCTTGAAAACAAATATCATACGGGTAAAACTTTCATATATAGGAAAAAATTCCAAATTAAATTCAGCGAGTAAAATGATAAAAATTCAACACTTATGAAATCCACGTATAGAATTCGAATAACATATTAGTTATAAAAAAATAATAATAACATATCAGTTTTTTCTCTAAAAGAAAAAGCTTTTTAACCAAAAAAAGAGCTATTAAAACATAAATTTTAAAATAATAAATTATATTAGAAGAAGGAACTCCTTCAACCGGCTAACTAAATTAGGTACAATACGCATGTTTAATCACTATGTTAAGAAAGAAAAAATAAAATAAAACAAGAAAAATTAATTTGACACCAAATAATCATATAATAAATAGGAGAGTAAGTCATTACTAAGATTTTGAACCACTATCAATTCATGATAGTGTTTTCACAAATATTTATATTCATCAGCATAGATTCTTCAATATATGGACCTCATCAACTTTAAATCTAATATAAAATCATTTCATACTACATAAAGAAATAATAGAAATAAACTATATATATATAAAATCAGGTAAGATAAAACGATCATAAATCTAAATTTATGATAAATTACTACTTTCACGTAAAAATAATTATTATTAAATAAAAAATTGAAACTGACAAATTAATTTGTTGTACTATATTATTTTTTATCATTTAAAAATGATGCAATATTTTAAAAGTTTGATTGAACATCAAAATTGACAAAAATATAAGTTTAACACGTTCTTATTTGGTTATGGACAATGGTTATGCAAATATTAGGGTTTATATAAATATGACTAAATTTTAGGCCCAATTTGAGTAAATATTCCTTTGTGAAATGTTATAGCAAAATATCTTGTATATATATTTATATATCAAGTGTAAAATTTTATATACCAAGTACAAAAAATTATATACTCAGTACATTTCAGTACAGTGACTGAAATTAGTAGATATATTTATCTACCAAGTGTAAAAATATATATACCTGAATATTTAGATATAAAATTTAAAAAGTGGACATCTACTTAATCAAATATAAAATATTGGTCATTCACCTAAATTTCTCAATAATTTTGACGATGAAATTATTTAAGACGTGATTGCATGTATAGTACAACGGTAACACACCTTCTCCGAATATTAAAAGTCTTGAGTTTAAGGCTATATTTTGTATAAGAGATAGTAGGAATGAGGAGGAATATGAGAGAATGAAAAAAGAGTGATAATACCTTTTTGGTTATATTTGATAGGAGGGAAGGAAGATGAGAAAGAATGAGAATTACATGATCTAGGGAAATGAGATGAAAGAAGAAAGAGAACACTTTTCTTTTATTGTATGTGGTCAATACGAGAGGAATGAAAAAAAAAAATCAAAATCATCACATTTGTTTGATAGGAGGGAGAAGTCAAATGAATGAGAAAGTTTTTGTTCACAACAACTACCAAATTACCTAAAGTTTTTGTTTTACAACAACTACTAAATTACGTATTCTTCAAATTCGCTCTTAAAATCTCTTAAATTTTTGAGGGAATTAAAAGTTCGTTAAATTAAATATTTTAAATCCGTTGTCCAGTCTCTCCTTTCGTAAAATCCTTAATAACAAATGAAGACTTTACCTAAATTTATCTATTTCTCCCTCTTCCTTTTTCTTCAATTTCTCCCTCTTATCAAAGAAACTCAAAGTTCAAAGTTATATAGCAAGAAAGATAGGGAAAAGAAGGATTGAGAATAATTTTTTTGAAGAAATTTCTTATAGTATATGTTTTATTATTCTTTTAATAATTTAATGGATGTTAAATTATCAAATAACTCATCTTTTTCTACTTATTTTAATCATTCAAAAGTGGAAGAGATGAGACAGGTGGACCCATAAGGAGCCATCATCACCCCCTTCACTTCTCCTCTCCCTCATTTTTTCCCTCTCTCCGATCATATAAAGGATTGTAGTTCACCTCTCACTACTTTCCCTCTATTCCCCCAAAAAACCTCTCTACCAAACGGAGTACAAAACTCCATGTTTTTGGTAATTAAAAAAAATTTATAACATTAAGCATCACATATATTATTTAGCATCTTCTAATTATAGTACTATTTTAATTTTTAATAGCGGCAGAGGCAAGGATTATGAAAATATAGTGGGGCACATGTTAAGATAATAGTAGATGTCATCACTGACTTTAAGAACGAAAATATCAGTATCGACAGAAATATCAGTACTACAAACTAAGGAAATATAAAAAAAAAAATATCAATATTGGTGGAAATTAAAAAAATAGAAAGAAAAAAATTAGTGAAAATTTTATTTAAAATATAGAAAAATTAAAAGAAAATTTATCATAATTAGGAACCATAAAAAAAATTAGTACATTTATTAGAAATACAAGAAGGTATTACATGAATTGAGTATAGAAAGACGATTAATATAAAAGAAATAGATATAACAAATAGAGTTAACACCATTAAAAATAAAACATATAATAAAAAACAAACATATATATGGGTCCAAATCTAGTAAGTTTTTTTTAAAAAAAAATAATAAAATCTCTCTATAGATATTATTTTAGCCAAATAAAATTCATATTACACGTCTTTTCATGTAAAAATGTAGGTAGAGAAATAACATTAACTACTGTATTTTTATTTTTTTTTTCTAACTATTCAAATCGTTATCGTTATTAGATAATAATCCTACAACTAGAAGAAGAAATACTTACAAATAGGTTTAAAAGAATACCCACTGAATTGACCCCTATATATNGATTATCCAATAGTTAGATACAATGATTTGAGTAGTTGAAAAAAATAACAACAATAAGTACACATTATTTAGTAAAATAATACTTTAAAAAAATACCTAATGATAATCATCCATATATATTTTGTATTATAGGTGGAAAAAGTAGTAAAATTTTTATACTTTAAAAAATTCTTAAAAATTATTAACTTTTATTTTTTTCTCTTCGGTTCTGAAATTTTCTCAAAATTTCCCAGAAATTAAAAAAATTACACTATGAATTCCCAATATCAATATTTTTACCAAAATTTCATCAATATTTCTTAAAACTGTTTTGGAAATATTTTTAATCTTAAAAAATATTTCGGCACCTCAATGTTCCAAAATTTCTCTAAAGTTTCAAGGAATATCGGACGTGATGTGTGTCAAATGGCATTTGACGGCAGCATGGGGAACAGCCGGGGGAGTGGGTAGGGATGGAAATTATACCCGCTAACTCATTTATCCGCAGATACCTAACTCCGATGGGGCGGGTAATATCCGACTATTCGGGTAAACAGGACGAGTACGGGTACTTAGTGAAAAACTCAATCTGGGTACAGGGCAGGTATAGGTATAGATTACTTATTCCGCATACCCGACTCGATTATTTTTATATATATATTAGGTATATATATAATTTATGTAAAATACATAAAAATAAATATGTATATATAAAAATTAGGTTGTATTATTAAAGTATTACTAATTTTAGTATATGATATTGTCATTAAATTTTTTTTTTCTTTAAATTTATATATTTTTTTTATTTTTTAAATTATTCAAATAATATATTTTTTTTTAATTGGAGCGAATATGTGTTTGATTATTTCCCGTAAATATAAGGCAAAATAGCCATACCTGTCTTGAATATGACCCGTTGCTATCTCAAGGTGGGGTGTGGGGCTCTAAGGAAACAGACTCCGTTGTTTTTTTTTTTTTTTCCAGTAATATATTGACGGGACTCTCTTCTTTTTTTTTTTTTTTTCGGTTTCAGGACGGGACTCCGTTACGGCGGGTTTATTTTGCGGTCTTTTTCTCTGTCAGTGTCATGGCAGGCAATGCTATTGGCTCGCGTTAACCCGGCAACAGAATTTTGTTTATTTATTTATTTTCCAATTTTAGTTTCTTTATTTTTTTCTCTTTCTTTTTTGGGATTTATTTGTTGCTGAAATTCGACCTCCTAAGTTGGTAGTTTTCATATATAATGTATTGTATTGTCTGGGCCCAATGTGGGCCCCGAGGACCTTCTGTATATTCATGATCATTGGTCAGAATGGGTGCATGATGTTTTTTCTACTTTGTTGAAATTTGAGCAGTGACATGGATACGAGGCGCGTGTTATGTAATGTAAGTATGATTTGGTCAATTTCTTTTTTTTTTTTGGAAAAATAATTTTATTATTTATTAAAATGTACAGTGAAAATACTAAAAGCATCATTTTATATCTTTTAACAAAATATCAGTTTCAACGTTATATTTTGATTAATACAAAATGTGTTCCCTTAATTGGTCAAATGCATATAAAAACTTCCATTTTGACATTTACTTATGGTCAAAGTACCATTGGTTAAATAGTCAAATTATCCACTAAATATGCAATCAAACATTCTTAATCCAACCTCATTTTTGTTTTCAAAATTCTACAATTTTTTTTTAAACAATTGGTTATTTGGTTATAGGTCTGAGGAGTAGTTTGACTATTTAAATAATGTGTAAAGTTTCAATGGAGATTCTTGTTTTTTATCCATGAATAGGTGCTCTTATTTGGACCATTAGATTTTGATCTCATGATTATAATAATAACAAACATAAAAAAATATTAATAACTTAAAAATAGGCGACTTGTTTATAACTTGATGAGTTGGACATTTTTCCCCCAATCCCATTCCATTTTTCTTTAGTTCTCATTCCATAATTGATTCATTTCCTAGTATACTTGTTTCTTTAATGGTTCAAGTATATTATCTTAAAATGTTTTATCTATCTCTTTGTTTATTTTTTTTCACGTTGTTTTTATATTTCACATACACATTTTTTATTTTGTTTTTGTTTTTTTTTTTGAAAGGTACGTTTTTTTAATTTTACATGTAGGTTTTATCATGGTTATTTTAATATAAGATAATATTTCTTTCAAAATAATATTAATACTAATAACAACAAGAATAAAAAAAATTAACAACAATAATAATTAAAATAATTACAATTTTTATTAAAAAATTACATACCTATATGCATGTCCTTGCTACTTCATATGACAGTAAAATTTGATTAAAATCTATTGACAACATGATTTGGGTAGAAGAAGAAAATCAGTTACTTTCTTGAAACGTATACTGATGAAAAAAAAGGGCTTTAAAATCATATATCTTAATATAAATTTTAATGGTACATGTTTCTATAAAAAATTATTCACACGAAAAAAGTAAAAAAAAAAAAAATTATCACAGTCATACTACAATTATAATTTATTTAAATTTAAAATTTATTAAATAATCAACTAAAAGACATGCGCACAAATTAAGTAAAGTTCTTTTTAAATAATAATGAACTGAATCTTAACCAAAAGAATAGAAGATGGACAATTCAAATCTTATTTGATCTCGATATCGAGAAAAAAAATGAAGTATAAAAGAGAAAAGAAAAAAAAAATCAAGAGCATATGAATGAAGTTAATAAAAAAAAAAATTATCAATTTTTTTCTTAAAAAATCATTCCAAAATTCTTTTCCTTAAATAATCAATTCACCAACTAATGATTGTAGGTAAATTTTACTTGCTATTATAAGTCATTTTCAAGTTAGTCATAGTACCCATTTATGGAGCAAAAGCAAAAAAACTCTATTGAAAACTCACCCTTAAATAATTTTAATCAATGATATTAATGTCATTTTATAACATAATTTTGACCAAACTTGAACCAATGATTAATTTTGATGCGATTTGACAAATTAAAGAGATACGTTATGAATAATTTTAGTCTTTTTGTAATCATTTATTACAAGATATTCAGTTGGGGTATTTACGCTCATGGGGTCTACTTATGGCTTCATGATGATAAAATAGTCTCATTCATAGATTTTACTAAAACTAACGGCCATTGTCATATTATCTGCCTAATTTTATCCAAAGGCTTTTTAATACAACAACCTCCACAACTCGAAACAACTTAATAAAATTAACTATAAATGTAATTTTTTAGAGCAAAATTCCATGAAATCTCTATTAGTTCTGTTAGAAAAGAAAGATGCTTTGTTTTTTTTTCCCCCATTAAGTTCCTCATTCTTTTATTTGTAGTTTTTAGGTCCCCATTCTTAGATTTTTGTTTTATATTAATTTTTTTTTAGTCTTTTCTATCTAATATTACAGTTAATTAGCTCTTGCCCAAATATGCTCATCTCAGTAAGGGTAAAATTTGAAATAAAGGGAAATTATTAGTTTTTTCAGAAAAAAGAGTCTGGTTATCATTTTTGTTCAAGATGGATGTAAGAAATTAGAATATTTTATATGGTTCTAATATAGATCTACTTTGGTCCAAGTATTAATAAATTTAGAAGAAAGGTATATGAATATATTGCCAATTTTATGGGATATATATTGCCAATTTTATGTTTTGTCGTTCCAATTTTATAGGATATATATTGCCAATTTTGTGAGATATATATTACCAAAATTTTATATGGTTCCAGTATGAATCTATTTCAATCCAAGTATTCCTATACCTTTCTTCTAGATTTATGAATACTTGGACCAAAGTATATCCATATTGGAACTATATAAAATTTTCCAATTTCTTCCTTCCATCTTGAATGAAAACGATAATCTAACTCTTTTTTTTTCTTAATAATAATTTCTTTTTATTTCCAATTTTACCTCGGAGATAAGCACGTTTTGGACAAGTACTAATTAACGGCAGTTTTGGACAGAAAAAATTAAATAGAATTAACGTAGAACAAAAATATAAAAATGAAGACCAAAAAGCCACAAATAAAAGAATGGAGATTTAATTGCAAAAAAAAAAAACTAATAGAAATACATTTTTTCTAATAAAACTAATATTTAGGAACTTCAGGGGGGTTTTGCTCTAAAAAAAATAGAGTTCAAAGTTAATTTTACTAAATTGCTCTGAGTTTGAGAGACTTTTATATTAAAAAGCCATATCAGAACCAAAATGCACAAAATTTCCTTCATGATGACCACTTTAAGTTTCTTAAAAGCCGATAAGGTTCTTTAATGCCCAAAATTTTGGGCATTTTATTAAAAATATTTTAATTAAAAAGGTAATATTTTACTGATGATCTTTATTATCTTCTTCTTTTGGAGATTTATGGTAACTCACAAATCTTGTTATTGTTATTGTATTTGTAATCCACTTTTCCTCTCTTTTATTTGAAGCGTTTGTATTTGTAATCCACTTTTTCTCTCTTTTATTTGAAGCGTTTGAAATTATAATCCTTATTTTTATACTATAATTAAAGCTCTTTAGCTTCGAGTAATATTATCCCTTGAGGAGTCATTTTTATCCCAAAAAAAGAATGTTAGAAAGAGAAAATAATATGTTCTTGAAAAAAAAACATGTTTCATTTTATTTTGTAAGCAATAAACTTGTGTAGATATCAAAATTACTAAAGTAAGGATATACAATGATACGGTCCAAAATTGGAGTCTTTAAAAACTTAATTTTTATTAAACAAAGTTTCTAATTGTTGCAAAATTTTCACTTATTTTAATTTGAATGAATCATACATCTTGGGATCGATTTAATGTTTATTTGGATAAACATACATGTATAGGGCACCAATCTAGTAAGTATATTTTTTTTTTTACCTATAGGTATCATTTTGGTCAATAAAAATTTTTTATGCATATTTTTTTTATTGTAAAACGTAAGAGAGAGAAATAACATTAATGATGCACGTCTTTTCATGCACTTCATTATAGCCATTGTATCATTATTAGATAATGATCCAACAGTTAAAAAAAAAAATACCTACACATAGGTAAAAAAAAAAAATACCCATTAAATTGACAACCATATATATTTATATTGGATGTACTAGATTAACGATTTTAGTTATTCATATTTTGTAGTTACATGTAACCGAATATTCATTTAGTGGATGTATGTGCTCCTTACTTTTTAAGAATTAAGTTGTAAAACAGCTTTTTATTTAAGGATGATAACTAAAAGGGAAGATGAGGGGTATATATATTTAAGGGGATGGCTACGGTAGGGGCGTCCCTACGTAGGGTCATGCCTTAATTATCGTTGGATGGGAATCTGTAGGGAATAACGGGAATCTGTGGAGAATCTATTTATATACAGATTCTCATCCAACGGTGAATAGACAGGGCCCTACGTAAGGGCACCCCTATTGTAGACGCGCCCTATATTTAAAAGCATACGTCACCATTTAATGCAATTTGTTTTGTCAATAAAATTTTTGTCTCTATATTTTTTTATCGATTATATTCAATTAAATAACGACTAACACGGTTTACATCAAAATGCTCTTTAAAGCTGTTAATGATATGCCAATGACTAAAAAAGAAGACGAAGAAATACCTATAACTTTACAACATTTACGTTTTTTATTTTTTTAAAGTGAAATTGATAATGAATATTATCTTAAATAACATCTTCGAGACATCTACACCTTTTATTTCATTTTTAAAAAATATAAATATAAATATTTCCAAATAAGTCCTTAGAGTTGCAATGAGTATGGCTATTCCTGGTGTTCGTTTTTGGACTGATTTCCAGATTTTTTTTTTTTTTCACCCCTAATATTATACAGGGGATGGCTACGGTAGGGGCGTCCCTACGTAGGGTCATGCTTTAATTATCGTTGGATGGGAATCTGTGGGAATAACGGGAATCTGTGGAGAATCTATTTATATACAGATTCCCATCTAACGGTGAATAGACAGGGCCCTACGTAGGAGCGCCCCTACTGTAGACTCGCCCCATACTATTATACAATTGGAAATTGGTAAAGATATATATCCATATATATATTTTACATTAGCCCGTTAATCATATTTGGTAAATTATTTTTGAATGGGCGTGGTAAACACTGTTCATAGGTGCGCGTGGAAACTTTGGAATCTGGTCAGCAGCTTTATTATATGTTATTTCTGACCACTCCGGTGTGTTCGGTCATTGGTGGTCCTGCTCCCAGAAAAATAAATGAATAAACAAAAATAGGATATGTGGTCCCAATGGTACACGTCATTATCCAAGCTCATTAAGCTCAGCCACGTGGTTTGGTCGCTTCCGTACCTACGTGTCATGAGCCCACTGCTTCGCCGTATCTCAACGCAGGACATTCTGTTCCCAACTCCTTGAACAAAGCAAAGAGATAAATACCTTTTCTTTTTTTTTTTTTCCGGAAGCAAAGAGATAAATACCTTTTCTTTTCTTTTTTTTTTTTCCCCCCGGAAGCAGAGATAAATACTTATTAAGAAAAAGGAGTATAAGCGATAATTCCTCGAACGAATGCTAAACACCCTGGACTAGTTTAGCATTTCTCATCCCTACATGTTAGCAACGAGAATTATTATTATTATAAAAATAGATCCAATAAATCTGTTATAATTATGCAATTTAAATACATATTGCTAATTTCACTAGCCAAATCATCTTTTTTTTTTCTTTACACCTGGAAATAGTGGACTTCAAAAAGGAAAAAAAGAAAAAGCAAAAAACAAGCAAACAAAAAAACGGTTTTGTTAATTCAAATTTCGGAACCGGTTATTACAAACAAATTGAGGGATTTTTACACACAAAGTGTTTAATAATAACTTTACGGTATGTTATCAAAACCAACTATTTTTGTTATGTTAGAGATCTAAAATTGTTTAAATATCTCATTTCCTAAAAAACCTTAAAACACCTTATAGCTCTCAGTTGTGCTCGATTATATGTTCGCTCATGCTCCATTGCATATTCAAATATATATATATATATATATATATATATATATATATATATATATATATATATATATATATTTGTTAAGTACTCAATCATAGTTGAAAATTTTCCATTAGCTCAAGTTGTAATCAAACGAGGATAAATTTGGAATTTTGAAATTTTTATTAAATAAAAGGCCTACTTTTATAAATAATTCACACTTATACATTTTTTCATCATGCTTAAAAAACTGGTCAAAATAGAAATGCACCATGAAATTAGTATTATGTGTACCAACACCAATTCCAACTTTTTTTTTTACCAAATGAATTGTAGTAATGTATTCTATACATAACATATGAGTAAGCTAGTTTAACTGAGAAGTAGTATTAATCTCATTTATAAGACATTCTCTTGAACCAATCACGTAAAAATCAAATTACAAATCAACCCTTAGATCAGTTGGTGAACACTGGAACCAAAAAAAAAAAAAAATCTTTCTCCAAATTGCAAAAATTTTAGATATTTTTTTCCCATTTTACACTGCTCATTGAAATATAATGTAGAAGGGTGACTTGATGAGTCACAGATTATGTCATACAATTAGTGTAAGTCACTCACTAATCCACCAATCAATATCCTCAAAGTCACTGTCCAAGGGCAAGGACGCCATGCTTGGATATATTTTCAACTTTTTATTTATAAAAATAGAAAACAAAAACAAAAATTTTGTTTATATTTTTAAATTTTAAAAATAAAAAACTTGTTTGGTAACACATCAAATTATTTTTAATTTTTAAAAACAAAAAATATAAACATGGTAACCATAAAAATTAATTAGAGAAATACTGTTTTTAAAATTTATTTAGGAAAAATATCACTTTTAAAAGATTATTTAGAAAAATATCATCTACGAGGACTTTAAAATTTATTTAAAAAATATCATTTCTAAAAGTTTGTTTACGAAAATAACACAAAATTTGATTTAGAAAAATATCACTATCTGTTTAAAAAAATTTTGGAAGTGAAAAGTTTTCACTTTCATTATTTTTAAAAATTTTGTTTATAATTTTTTTTAAACAGAAAATGAAAACAATGTTACTAAGCATGTTTTCCGAAAAAAATTATAATTTTTTGTTTATTTAAATGGAAAACAGAAAATAAAAGTTTATGCAGACCCTAAATTTCATTAAAATAGCAACCAAAAAAAATCTAGAACTTTTAACTCGTTACCAAACTAACAGTATTTGATCTAATTTTCCCTCTTATGTATGTCAATACCAACACTTCCACGTTGAACATGACTGCTTATAATTACTTGATATTTGAAATTAATAGCGACAACAATTTGAGGTTGACACATGCATTATTTAAACCTAAAACTTGGCTAATTTTGTTGCCCCAGAACCATCAGACTGTTCAAGTTTTACTTTCATTAACTTATCCAATTTATTACCAAATAGAGGAGAGACTACATTATCTGTAAGTTGATGTTGATCTATTGAATTGTAAACATCACTCCTTGTAGTGGACAACATTATGATAACATTTCATATGTAAATTTTGTAATTTTTTGTATTAAGTAATACTTGCCACTTTAAATTTTACATTTACAGATATAATAATAAAATTAACCACACACAAAACCTAAAAGGATGAGAAGAAAAGACTGATGTTCAGTGATAATGCAGAACCGAATATCTTATAAATAAAAAAGTGAAAAAAAGGCACTGAAATAGTATATAAAACGCTGGGGAAAAAAATGTAAAAAGGAAACTGAATTGGTAATGATGCTTCTATCTTGAGCTATTTGTAAGCACCTTTTATCTCATGGAATATAGACTCTAGTCAAAATATTTGTTCTCTCTTTTGCAAGGAAGAAACACTTTACAACTACATTATTATTTATTTATTTTTTTTGAGATAAACAACTTATATTAATTTAAGGGATATTATCACTTTTATACACTGTATTTTAATATTTTGTTGTTACAAATTTATATCCTGAGACTAATTTAGAACAGTTAATTTACTAAGTTGTCGTTTAAAAAATTGAAAATAAATCATATAAAACTAATTCGAAAACAAGTTTATTAAATCATATTAGTAAATTAACTGCTCTAAATTAGTATCAGGGTATAAATTTGTAACAGATTTCAAATCTAAGAGTCAATGTTGATAATAACTAAAACACAAGGTATAATTTGAACAAAGTGTTAAAATACATATATAAAAGTGATAATATCCCTTAATTTAATTTAAAGGAATATAATATCCCTTAATTTAATTTAAAGAAAAATATTTCAAACAAATCTCTCTCTCCCAAAATATTTGTTCTTTCTTTTGCAAGGAAGAAACACTTTAAAACTACATTATTTTTTATTTTTTTGAGATAAACAACTTACATTAATTTAATTTAGAGGAAAATACTCTCTCGCTTTTTTTTCAATCAACTAATTTAAAGCTGAAATTGTACTTGAACTAATTGGAACACCATCCTCCTCCGCCCTACCCAAAAAAGCAATTCACCTCTCTCTCTCTCTGTGGGAGTATACGTAGCATTGGCTTTTGTTGATGATGCACTGAGTTAAAAGAATAATTGTATAAGCACATCGAATATTTATAGGTCTAGATGCTAAGAAAATTCATACTTATAATATTTAAACATCAACTAGTTAAGTATATTTGTTCAAAATCGGATCATGACTAATCGAAGAAAGATTTATCTTTAACATTTAAAGCAATTTTTTAATAACCAAAAAAAGGGAAGAAAATGTGAGCATACTTCCTCATTTTTGTGGTAACAAAAATCAATAAATCTCAAATAATCTGGCTGCTTTACACGTGCATACTTGTGAATCTTCCGTACACACGTGCCATATATGCTTTGCCTTGACTAGAACCAACAAAGTGACAAACATAAGGGGGTGGGAGGGAATCACTGTTAATTAATTATGAAAGTTTGATTATCTGTTTATTTAAATTATGAAGTGTAAACCTGAAGTCTAATGAGGACCGTTGCTTTCAAAGAAACCATTTAGATGTACATAATATTATTTATTTCAATTGTATAATGTATGCACGGATGAGAATAACTTTTATTTAATTATTCCAGGTATTACTATTATTAAAATTTTTACATTCATTAAGAAAAGCTTAGTGGTGGAGTGGGATCCAAATCATGGTATAACCTATGATTAGTTATAACGCTAAATGCCCCTCGATTATGCCAATATTTTTTCTTAAAGCCACAAGACAACATGAGAACTAAACTGTTCCAAACACTCCAAATTGGTATGGATTGACCCTTCCTGATCATACTATGGCATCAACAACTGATTCTTTATATGTATTTGTATAATTAAAAAAAAAAACACTTATTCTTTATATATTAATTCACATATTGATCATTTCTGTTAATATTATTGCGTAGTTACATGTTAATTTTAGATAAACAATTTTTTTGGGGCAAATATTCTCTCTAGTTTTTCTGTCTTATTCTACTTCCACATATTGGATTTTGACACTTCATCTAATTGGAGTAGTTACAGTTACATGTTCTAATGGAAAATATACGTTAGTTAAAATATAGTAGGGTGGATAGATGATATGATAAAGGAATTAGATAGGTGATTGGCATATGGAAGAGGTAGGGACTAGAGAGGGGGCAAGACAGAATTTGTTTAGCTATTATTCTTCACTTATTAAATTAAAATCTTGATTGACAATATTTTTGCAAATTTGATCAATCAACTATGAATGTGCATCCTTAGGTGAATATGTCCTTGTTTTACCTTCTATTTAGAGAACAAAATTATGATAAAAAATAAATTAAAAAAACTAAGTTATTAAGCTACAAAAAGGGATTAGATTCTTTGTTTGCATCTTTTCAACACAATAATAAGCAAGTAAGAATTCATTTGTACGCAAATCAAAGGAGAAAGGAAAACCATGATATTTAATACCATTAATTTTTGAAAAATTTTAAAAATAAAGGTATTGAGATAAGAATGTGATTGGTTGAATGATAAATGACATGAGGAAATAACCTAATATTTTCTAACAAATCATTCATGAAATTTGTGGGGAACCCTTTGACATTTATTTATTAGTGTCTATGCAACATGCCCCATTATTATGACCTTTTTTCACTCTCACAACTATGATGCAAGAAAGCTAAAGCTTTTTTTTTTTTTTTTTTTTTTTTTGGGTGGCTGAAGCCAAAGTGTGGATTTAAAAAGAACTTTGGGTTGTGAATACTGGAATGTATTTGGTACTTTTCTGAGAGAAGGGGGAAAAATGTAATTAACATGGGACATGGAATGGTGGAGAACAGACCAATCATATAAAAATGTGACGTGTGTAGTTATACATTTTAAACATAATTACACACTAAGGCAAGGCAAGGCAAGGCAAGGCAAGTATATATGTCATATAAATTATAAAAGTAATCGGGTTATTATAAAAAAAAACACCTTGGGTTTTTTTTTTCCATTTTAGCGAAAAAAAAAAACTTAAGTTTTTCTTTATATCAAATAAAACGTTGAATTTTTTGTAATTTTAGCAATAAAAATTTTAAATTTCTGATTATATCAAATAAAACTTTGAGATTTGGAAATCCAATTAAATTGAACCTAAACACAGATATTTAATCAAAGGATATATAACGTGATTAAGAAACGACTTTATTTTTTTAAGTATTCTGTACTCATCAACTATTTTCTAAAAGTTATTGTAACTGAAAAAGTCAACATATTCAATATAGAATGACATAGTGAAACCCCGATTGAGGTACTTGTCAATATAAATAGCTTCGCATAGTCACGTATGACATTGTATACTAAAGAAAAATGGGTTATTTGACTTATTTCGCAGACTAATTTGATTCAACTTTATAATCCTAAGATTTTATTTGATATAACTAAAAATTCAAGGGTTTTTTTTGCTAAAATTAAACAAAGAGAAGGTTTTTTTTTTGCTAAAATTAAAAAAACTTAGAGTTTTTTTTTTTTAAATAATAACCCTAAATTAATCCTAATATTTTTTCTACAAAACCAAGCCTAATTATTTGGGCCCACGGTTAGAATATTAATTCTAGGTGAATGGCTGTAATTAATTTATGCCTAAAAAGTGACTTTTGCCACCTTGTAAGGGTTATATTGTTATATTCAATCAATCATAAAAATAATGTATAAAGTTGAATTTACCTTATCGTATAATCTTATCCATCTGATCTGTAGATTCCATTTGGATTGAAGATTAGATCCTCAAAATTGTCAAAATTTTACATGAACGGATCATTTGGTGACAATTGCTAAGAAGTTAATTTTGTTTCTTTTGTTTTAATTTAATTTTATTTTCTTCCTGACCTGACCTATAACTGTTTCTTCTAATTATATTCCTCACTATTAATTTTTGAGTAAAGATCTGGTATCTTGGCAGAATCTTCGCAATTGTTCCCATTTCTTTGGGTTGTTAAAAAAATAAAATAAAATAAAATATATTTCAAAAATAAATAAATAAATAAAATAAAATAAGTCTATCTTTTTTCCCCATGTGAGACGTGTTAAAGCTAAATTCAAATATTATAAGAAAGAGAGTTTGTGTGTGCCCTCCTTTGTTACGTAAAATAGTAGAAAAATACGAGATCGCAAGGATCATTGACATTTTCTCTCTTTTTTTTTTTAAATAAAATTTTAACAGTGGTAAGAGGACTGACTATGACTGTGTATTGGGTACCCCATGTGGAGACCAATTCCGTTTGTGTTTGGTTGGCTGCCCCAGGCGCCCAACGCCCGCAGGGCTTGGCCAAATTAGTCATTTTGTATCAACTATCTACCACCTTAATAGAGTTTAGAATTACTGTGATTTGGTCTGAGCTACCCTACAAGAACCTTAAATGGTGCTAAGGTCATTAATTTTTATATGTAAAAGGGGGAAAAAAAAATCTCGTTGGGTAGAGATTATAAAGTAAAACACTTTTGAGGGTTTGATGTCAATAGTTCACTTTAGAGCACGTGAAGACGACCACGGGTAATTGGGTATGGACTACTTAGGCTAACAAACTTATTAACAAGTCTTTAAATCAGAGTTTAGTGGTTGGGGAGTCTATAAGGGGGTAGATTTGGGTTGAATAGGCAGGTCCTATGCTAACTTTAATTCTTTTGTATCCCTTTCTACTTACATTGATTAATTACTACATTGGCTAAGGGGAGTAATTGACACTTATCGAGTTGATTAAGTCTTTTGTTAGCTTAATCTATGAATTAAGTGTATGCGATTCAACTTAATTTGTAAGTGTAATCTATCTACTTTACTTCTTTGAATACTACTATACTCTGCTACAAAGGGTAGTGCTAATGGCTCTCTCTCTTATTCTATTTTATATTATTATTGACATGTGCACTTGACTATAATAGTTTACATTTTAATAATATAACAACTAATGTTGTCGTCCACCTGTTCAATAATTATATAAAAGAATATAAAAGAGAGTGTTGCTCCTTCTATTACACATTCAATTAAGTTCTTTATCCCTGTTATTCAAGATTGGCTGCGAAATCTTTTGAGGCCAAGTGCAACGTTTAACCACAAACGAGGGTTCTCCCTAATCTCCATGGCATTCTCATAAATATTAAAATTGTATTAAGGGGCTGCTGAGTGCCTGATTTTTTATTTTTTATTTTTTTAAAAGGGCTGAGTGGGGATTTTGGTCCACTTTGGCCGTACAAATAATGACTTCCTTTTGACTTGGTTTTTACACTTTTCTTAAGCCGTTACATCCACTTCTTAGGCTTAGAATCTCTAAGATCCACTCGAGCTCTCCAACGTTTGGTCTCTCAAAACTTTTATGCAATGCTTCTCCTTCTTTTCCACCTTTCCAGTCCTTTTAGCAACGAAGGCCCTATTTTGATGTTACCTTTACACAAGTATGAAAGCGAAATGATTTAGACCCATATGCCAAATTTGCCCATAGTAAAATGTACGTGGAATTTTATTTTTCCAAAGCTTTTTCTAATTTATGCTTACCACTTATAAATTTCATTTTTAAGGGCCTTGAATGACATTATTTGAGGAACAAGTTTGATACCTACCATTTTTATTTTCTACGACAATACCATCCCAGAAAAAAAAGTGTGATACCAACCGTCTTAACATTCTAGTTTACTCAAAACAACACAAGGTATGGCATGTGGATAGCTAGGGATAAATCAAATTAGGTCGAGTTCCCCACTAAGAAAATTTTGACAACATATGTAAGCTTCTAATTGGTCATATTTAAGAACCTTTAGAATAAGAATTTTGTGCCGCAAGTAGGTTATCAAAAATAGATGGGGGGACCAAGGACCCTAAGGCCCTTCCTAAACTATATGGTGGGGTCCAAAGGGACAAAAGAATCATGAGTTTTATAGTACCAATGCTTTGGATTGGAGAAGGCTTGTTGGTATGGGAACATCGTACACTTAAGAAATATGCATTAATGCTAACTATATTAAGTAGTAACCAAGAAATTTTAAACAATTATTTCAGTGGAAGGCAGTTAGGCAGTCCATCAGAACTCTAAACTTTTTCTTTAAACCAAATCTGCTTATACTGTTTACTCATTAAATTCATAGACAATGAGTATTGGGATAGTAAGTGCATATGGATCAATCTCATTAGATGATCTAAGACCATATTATATGCAGATTTTCTTTAGTTTTAGCTTCATAAACATATCAATAGTGAAAGATAACAAGTTACTAATTATAAATGAATTCTTTGATAGAATAATCAGCTCAACATTTTAACTTGTTTTGTTCTTGGTCCAATGAGGTTAAGGTTGATTTGTATAACACCACATCATTCCATATGCTATATAATGGAGATGTGGGGTATTTTGCCCTTCTTTTTTTTTCATTTCTTAAGGGAATTTTTTTTTAAAAAAAAAATTGATTAACTGGCTTGGGCCTGTTTTTGGAGTCATTCAAAAAGCTAGTATTCATGATGAAGTCTCTCTTGAATTTATTACTTAAAAAGTTATGATGGGTGGTAAGCAATGAGCTTAATTAGTATTAAACATTCAAACCTTACGCAGGGATGTCATCCGCATGATGTTTTGGGTGAGAGAAATCCTAATTTAATCATAATCTGAAAGTTCAGTGCCTTGTGGAACAACCGTCATTCATAAAAAACGGAAAAACTCTTATTTGTTGAGAAATATTTTGTTTTTATGAATTTTCAATATAGTTTCATAAAGAAATAATATTAATTTTATAACTTGTATTTTGACATTTTGTTTAAATTGTACATTATATTTTGGTTATTATCAACATTGAATTCTAGATTTGAAATATATTACAAATTTATATCCTGACACTAATTTAGAAAAGTTAATTTATTAAGGTGCTGTTTAAAAAATTAAAAATAAGTCATATAAAAACTGATATAAGAATAAGTTTATTAAATCATCTTGACAAATTAACCACTCTAAATTAGTGTTATAGTATAAATTTGTAATAAATATTAATTTTAAGAGTCAATGTTAATAATAATAAAAATACAAAATACAATTTGAACAAAGTGTCAAAATAAAAAGTATAAAAGTGATATTATTCATATAAAAAATAAAAATTTGTTAGCAGTAAGCACCTACTTCATTTAATTATTTTTTAACTACTTTTTGTCGCTCTAACTTTGCCACTTGTCATTCAGGAGTTTAATATCATTGACATTTTGTCTTGTATATCCACAGCATCTGATTTTTTTTTTTTTTTGAAATTTACAGCATCCGATTTTATTGCTCCTAATCCCAAACAAAAGAGTTAAAAAGCTTAAACCACAATTCAATACCAGTTTTCTGGCCCATGGCCACATACAAGTGTTTTGGACCCAAAATTAAAACTCCTAGTTTTTGTTTTGACAAAAGCAAGTTCTGGGAAAATTTTCTTGAAGACAGTTTCTAGGTACGGTGCTATTAAATTAAGCAGCTTATTTTAAAGTTTAGAAAATTAACATTTATTAACTCAGCTAGTCAAGTTTTAAAACTCAAGCAGACACATTAGATGTGTTTTGAACTGGACAAGACATATATTAAAATTCAACTAGATTGATTATGAAACGCAATCAAAAATGCAAAATTGGGATTTCCGGAATAAAAACTACTAAAATTCACACAAGTAAAAGATAACTGTCAAAACAGAAAGACGAATTGTAGCTATATTCTTTTTCTCGATCATTTCTGCACTCTTATATCTTATTGTTTAATATGTGAACTCTATGAATGATTTGTTTTATTATATTATAAGAATATGAGATATTTAAGTGAAGTCTACATTTCAAATAATGAGACATGATAATAGAAAAAAAAAAAAAAGGTATTATCATAATGTCAAAAGTGTTGACTCCGCAAATAGAAAAGCCAAGCACCAAAATTGACCTCAGCCTAAATTCCACTAGGTTTCACAAAACAGTGTTCTTTGCAAGATGTCTATTTCCCATTACTTATCCATTTCTACCGGAGATATTGAAACTAATTCGGAGACTCACAAGTAGTAGTTCTACAAAACACTAGTTTTCGTATATCAAGTAATTTATACATTAAAAGTAAAAATTTATGTACCAAAAATATCTCTGTTAAATTACAAAAAATAAAACTGAACCAGGTGACTCCTTAGCCTTTGGAGAGCAAATTTGGAATTTCACTTTAAAGATCACCATAGAACTTAAATGATAAAAAACACATTACCGAACGTGAGCTTTAGCCCATTGGAGGGCAAATTTGTAACTTTACTTTAAATATCGTTATAAAACTTAGATGACTAAAAGAAAAAACATGGGTGGTGTTGGTACAAAATTTCATTTTAACACTGTTGGCAAGTGTAAGAGCGAAGATTTACCAACAGTCATTACTGAAAGTTGAATCCAAACTCTCTCTTCGAGCTAGATTTGAGCCTGAGAGTGGAATATGGACTCTCTTTTGACCTCAGGGTCCTGAGATTTACAATATGAAGGGGTACTAGGCACCGGTTTGGTACCCACTAAATAAGCTCCGAAGCCTAAGTTAATAAGTGGAATCAATGGAGATTCAAAAGAGAGAGAGAGCGTCAAATGGAGAGCAAATGGGGAGGGAGGGAGAGAGAGAGAGAGAGAGAGAATTTGGACCTCTAGATTCAATTTGCCTCAAAGTGGTAATTGAGGGCCTTAAATAGGTAATTCAGAGTATTTTGGGTCACTGTATCGTCTTAAGAATGAGGGAAACTATTCTAGCCCTTGATCTTCGCAGATAAGGGCGCATTAAATGCTATCTAATCACGTGTACTATAGTGGCATCATGACAGGCCTGTAATGCGGCGCTAGCTGGCTTAGTCTCGAGGACTAGAGACGACTGTCAGAAGATTTGTACAGTCAAATTCTGTAATTTGCAGGATATTGTCAATCTCAGATCTTGTGCGAATAGAAAGGTGTTGGAGTTAAAAACGATTTTCGCAGCGGAAGATTGGCCCAGGACCATTCAAAAATTTTTTCAAAACAATTGACTATATGAGTGTATAGTATTAATTTATAGCAAATAGGAACACACAAAGAGAATAGATCTAATACCTCTTGTAGCCTATCAGCGGATCCTAGCTTTATTGTCTTCTAAACCACGATATTCCAATCCAAGCCTCAAGCACAACTGGATGAACGTGTGGGCGTTGCGTACAATTTCTTAAACTGACACACTTTAGGCACTTGCAATTTTCTCAACACATGAGATTGCAAGAGTTTGTTCTACAGAGAATAGGAAGACACTCTTCTTTTTTTCTCTCTAGTTTATGGAGGCTCTGTAGAAAATAATACGTAGTGTTGTCTATTTTCTGCTAAGGTTTCACCTTATATATATATATTTATTAAACTATTTAATAAATAAATTAATATATATATTAATAAAATTAACATACATATATATAAAACGTTTTTAATGAAAACGTGAAAAGTTTTTCTTTTATAAAACTTTTAAAGAAAACGTAAATAAGGAAACGTTAGTT
>JXTC01000033.1:1305136-1369539 GCA_002914845.1 Trema orientale
CCAATTATGCACAAATTCAAATAGAAAAATGTCATTTTATTAATTCAGCAAATATCCAAAATATACATGCTTTTAGGGCATAAACCCTAACAAAAGGAGTATCCAACCTCGGGTTGGGCTTCTATCCAAGTGCTACAAGAGACGTCCAAGGTTAGATCCAGTCTTTCTCCTGGACTTGAGGTTGCACCAGGAGGTTTGGCTAGCATGGAGAAATTTATGGAGAACTTGTATGCCCGAAGTATAGACCTCGGGGTATAGTTGGATTTCCCCTAGGGATGCAGCCACACCTTGGGATCAGAGTCTAGAGTGTCCTTCACGGGGTTTAATGTTGATATCCACCTCGAGCTTTCTTCCGTAGAGGAGTAAGAATCGTGTCTTGTCCTCGGATTGCCCTCGGTTTCAAAACTTGGGTTGGTGGAAATACACCCCCAATAGGTAGCTTATTACTATCTTTCTATCTACTTTTTTCATACTTTTTCTAAAACTACCATCTTAAATAAATTTAAATTTAAAATTAATTATTATACTCCTAATAATTCCCAAACTATCCTTTAATTTCTCTTCCCACAAGTGCTAACTCATTCCTACTCCCTCTCTATCTTGCCTTTTGTCATGCAAATACATACCTTTCTAGTTTCTTAAAATCCTTTTTTCTTTTTCTTTTTTAACTGTCTTCAATTAAGTCAATGAGTTCTTTTATTCTATAATAAATTCTTGAAATGAGTGGTAATAGAGCCATCATGTTTCTTTTTTAATCATCTAAGTGTTTAAGGGGGTTTCCGTTTCTTATACGGGTGTATCTAAATGCATAATAGAAACAAGTGGAGCAATTATAAACTACCGTTCATTCCTTTTAAATTCTTAGGAAACGTGGTTTCTTATTTTTATCAATAATTAGACATTTCAAGAATAGATCACCCTTTACCCAGTTGATATTTGGACATCTTGATAGTTTGAATCGTACCGTATTTAAGAAATGGGTATTATAAAGTTTTTTTTTTTCCTTTCAAATATAAATGTTTAAAGAGGTATGTAAAGATATTTTATAAACAAATAATGTACCAAAAAGAAAATTTATTTGAGGTTGTTTTGGTCATAAAAGATATTATTGAAATGAGGTGTGGGGAGAGTAGACAAAAGAGGTAGCAATAGATCTCCCCAAAACACTGCCAAAGGTTAAAAAAAAAAAGAACAAACAAAAAAGGAAAGTGCCCAAAATTTCCTCATCAGAATCTTGGATATAAGATGCAAATTCTTTCGATGAAATTTGATTTTATATGGTACAATTTAAAAAAAAAAAATCAAGATTTTAAAATATTTTGAGAAGTTTTGGATTTATTTAGAAAATATTATATTTGAAAATATTTAGAAGAGTATGTTTTTACCGATTGATGAAGTATTTAAGGTAACTTGTTAAGTTACTTCAAGTAACCAGTCTAGCTACCTCAAGTAACTTGAATGATTATTTCGAGTAAAAATACCGATTTTGTTAAAAGTTGATATTTTGTAAGTATTCTTGAAAAGTAATATTTTTTATATGTAATATTTTATAAAATGATATTGTTCTAAATAAATTGGGATTTTTAATAGAAGAGCAGTAGTGTTTTTTTTTAATATATAATATTTTATAAAGTGATATTCAGGATTTTTAATAGAAGAGCATTCAGCTCATCTAAGATTTTTCAATTTTTTGTAAAAATTACACCTAATACCCGTTTTTTAAAACTTATTTAAAAAATACCCGTTTTTAAAACTTCTTTCAAAAATATCCGTTTTTATGGTCCACATTTCATATGAAAAATATGAGTGGTCCATATTTACAATATATATTTTATCCATTAGGTACACATTTCATGTGTAAAATATGAACGGTACACATTTTAAAATATTTGCTAATTTTGAGTGTAAGTTTTATACATGAAATGTGGACCGCGGTATACATTTAATGCATGAAATATATACCGTGATCTACATTTCATATGTAAAACAGTAGTGGTCCACATTTCTCCAGAAAAAGGTATAAAAACGGGTATTTATGAAATATAAAAAACGGATATTTATGAAAATATGATTTTAAAAACGGGTATTTATGAACTTTTTCCCAATTTTTTTGACTTTGAGCCCAATTCTTTTCTCCTCCAAGATACTTCTGTGCAACGTTCTCTTGTAACGAGCGAAAACAACATTTGTAAAATGTTCGTGCTTTTAGTTCATGGTGTATAATGCCGTATACAACTGGATGAAGTTTAACATGCTAATTATTAATTAACAAAATACTCTTCACTCACAAATTTTCTGATTTTATAGTTCTGTGGGAGGGGGAGAAAGGGTGCAAAATCAACTCAAACTTGCAACCTTTTCACACTTTTTTTTTTTTTTTTTTTGAGAAAAAAACTTTTTCACATAATTGGGACTCGTTCGGTAACATTTTCTTGTCTTTTTAAAATGAGCTTAAAGAATGAAAGTTTTCCTAAGATGAAGTTTTCTTAAGATGTGTTCGAGAAGTTTAGTATCATTCATTAAAAGTATTTTCTTTCTTTTTTTTTTTTTCGTTCTCTTGTTCTTCAATTAAATATATAGATATAAGATTAAACATATATATATATATATAAACACCAATCCAGTAGGGTTTTTTTTTTTTACCTATCTTTATATATTGTTTTCCCCAATTAATATGCGTATATTTTCATAATAAAAAATAGGAAAAGAAAAAACATTAATTAATGTGCATTTTATTTTATTTTTTTTTTCAAACTATTCAAATTATGATAAACGTTAATTAAATAATCCGCTCAACTCAAAAAAAAGAAAAAAAAAAAAAAAAAAAACCCTTCTGGATTATGTTCCCCATATATACACATGGCACACGTCTCATGTTCCTCGTAAAGATTATGTAATCGTGAAGAAAGTACATTCAGAACACTGTAGAGCAGTCTTTGCTCGCATATGGTGTCCCAGTCCCAAATTTCTAGTACTTTTTAGGCAATCCTGTTAAATGGCAGTGGCCAAATAAGAAAAGGGATATTCTAAAGATATTACGGTGTTCCAAATTCAAGACCGACATTCTTTTCTTTTCGATGGAGAAAGTTCTCAACAATGATCCTATACTGATTAACTTGAGTTCACCTCTCAAACTAGCATGATCGTAAAACTTTCACCCTAGACTGAAAATCGACGCAACAACAATGCATGCATGCAGAAATGTTGGAAAACAAGTGCAGTCTATGACAACCAACTGAAATGAATCTACACTTCTTGACCGATGCATGTCGAGAAACGAGAGACGAGATTAAAATACCCCGCCCAAACTTTCTAAAACATTGTCAAACCACCTGCCACTCCGCTAGATTAACTCGGAGAAACTGTGACCAAAAATATGACATCAACACAGCACAAGGGAAATAGAACACATGTATGATAGCCATGTAAACCAGATGAGTTGACAGCTATGCAAAACTACTGCTTGCTCATAATCAATTTCTGATCAGAGACTTGTTCAAACTTGCAAAAGAGAGGCCACGTCTTCAAGTACGGAATCGGACTCTGAAAGGAAGCAAAAAAATGATGATTATAAACTCATTCCGAAGTCTACTATTACTTACAGCATAAAACATATGACGTGAAATTCTTGCAATCCGGATTTAACTTAGATGATCTATAACATCCAATGACGGCCATTTAAAGGATAAATCCCATAGTTAAAGACGTCAATTTTCAATTGGAAATTGAGCGGGTGTATTTACATATGAATTGCTCTCTGCTTGTATTCATATGTTTAAATTCGACCATGAAACTTTAATTCCAGGGCAAGATTGTATTAGAGAACGCTAAAGCTCCAGCGAGGAACGTATGTACTATAATTCAATTCTCCAATTCGATGTTACAAAATTTCAGTAGAATAATAAACTCACAAGCGACTCAAATATGATAACTAGCTATTAAAATCAAGTAATTGTGTGGTGATGCAATGTGCTACTAGCATACCAAACTAATCACACAGGTAAGCCTGTAAGCCTACTAACAACCATAGACACATAAGTACACCACTCGGAAGAATATGAGAATGTGACAACAACCTAATGAGATATCAATAACTTCTAGCATTTAATTTGTTCTATGTGTATGCTAAAAGTTATATCAATATTTAAGACATAAGCAACATCATTCATGATAAAGGAATTCTTGATAGTTATAGAACCAATATCAACAAAACAAAACATGACCAAAGTGAAAAGATTCTTTAAAAAGGAAAACAGAAACTTACTCATTCAAGCAATTGGGCAGTTATAAGTACTGCAGAGATGAAGCAATGCTGCCTGATTGGCTGGATCAAGATATTGGCTGATGAGTTGCGGGAACCTCCCAGGATAAACAACAGAAAGCTTTGCCAATGAAGCTACCAAAAATTGCCTTGGGTCCTTAATGTCTTTCAGAGGGTCTTCCTCCTTCTTCCCAGCATTGAAAAGGCGAACAAAAGTAGCAGTATATCCAAGATTCTCGGCAATATCAGGCATTTCTGATTCTTCTTCAACCCTATCCTCCTCAGGCCGTGAGAGAAGGGTAACAATGCTATCCAGCATCTTTCCCCAGTATTCACTAGCAGCAGCATCCAAAAGGATTGGAGATTCACATATAAGCCTGGTTGATGCGACTGCAGTCAACTTCGTCTCAATAACTCCTGTGATATGTTTAAGATTAGGTATCCAGAACCGAACCAAGATGTCTTGGAATACGTTGCATTGAACAGCATTCATTGTCTCTACAAGGTTCTCGGAACCGTGTTTGACCAGAAAGAGCGACAAATATATCAACAAGGACTTGATAAATTTTATAGTTCTCCTCTTCTGGAGCTCTGTGAAGAGGGCAGCCCAAATGTGTTTCACATAGGGTTTAATAACACCATATTCAAGATTCTCAATAACAGTATTTAGGACAAAGAAACCCTGCTCATATGAGCTTGATGATGACAAAAGCATCGTAAATATACCAAGAACATGGCTTACTCTCCCTTCTTGATTGAGCTCATGTGGTGCCTTCTGAAGGAAGGCCTGAAGCAGACGCACAAGTGCCGGGACATTGGAAGCTCGCTTCCATGACTCAGGTGACAAAATGATCTCAAAAATTGCCCTGTAGCTTGGAGGAATGGGTGGTCTATTCAACTCCAAAAGCTGAGCCAGTAACTGAAATGCATAAGGAAAGAACTCACTTACATCATTTGACAAAATGATCTCGATGCTGGGAAAAAGGTTTGCTTCAAAAGCTGATGTGAGAGAAGGATCTCTCTCACAGGCTCGCTTGACAAGAATAGCCACCGACTCAAATATATAGTGGTTAAAAATTGGATTTCTTGGGTTTTTGCAAACCTCACCAAGTACAGATGTCAACCCAGTTATGCAAGGTCCAGCAATATCAGGAGTTATATCTGCAACCCCAAGAACGCGCATGATACATTTCATTATGTAATGATTTTCTTCAGATTCTGGAAGCTTCAAGGAATTAAAGAGGTTGGTCATCAACTCTCCTAAAAATGGAGAAATATCAGCTGAACTGTATCTTGCTTGTACCCCATCCTTAACCAGCAAAAGTTTTTCAATACAACTTGCTGCATAAGAATGAACCACATTTGACTCTGCACCAAGGAATCGAATCAAGTCCGGAAAAAATTGAACTGCGAATTGCTTTGGTATATGATTCCGAAACATTGTGAAAAATTTAAGTGCCCCAGCCTTAAGCATTGGAAACCCATTGACATCCTGACTCTGCAGTTCCGGAACAATAACAGATCCAAAGAAACTCTGGACATCAACAAGATCAGTTGAAACAGAAGTACCTCCAGCTCTCTTAGTTGCAAGGGAGACAACTAAGTATATGGCACAATCCTTTTCCTTCCAATTTGCAACTGGGTTGGCTGCAAATGAGCTTAACAAATTCTGTATCTGAACAGAAACCAAATCAGTAACCTGTTTCTTGTAATTGGCCGCAATCCCTTTAAGAAGCTCACACGCAATCCTTCTCCTCGTATCAAGATCACTACCCTCCATATCCCTCCTAATGAATTCAACATAGTTCATCTCGAATAGTTCCTCATCCTCGTCCCTCAACCTCACATTAGGGATCACAATGCTTTGACATATCTGTGGTATCACGCCCTCACCCTCAAACAAAGCATGGTGCACACTCGTACTAACCGTGGTCAGAAACTTAATCGCTGTAATAGCAAGCTGATCACGGCTTGCTGCTTGAGACACATTTCCTAGTAAGCTCCACACAGCAAGAGCAAATTCATTCAAGTAACCTTGGAATTCCTCCTCATTCTTTTCCATGTAAAGATTGATATTCTCACACACCGCAGCCCGAAGCTCATCCACAAGAGCAAGCCCATCAGCACCACTGTTCTCAAGTGCGGGATAACTAGTAGTTAAATACTTCCTAAACTCAGTCATCCACTCTTTCATATGGTCCTCAAAAAACTCGGGCAACTCTTGAAAGTTCAAAGAATAAAAAATTCTACAGCATAGCTTCTGCGACTCGAAGAGTGGGCGGAGAATGGCGGCAGACCCACCGCCCGAACTCGCAGTAGAGTCTATCAATGCGGCAGTTTTAAGGAAAATTTCCAACAACGGGGCCGCGAAATTGTCCAAACAATACTTCAAATCAAGCAAAAGATCATTGGTCTTATACTGGTATCGAAATTTCTTAAATATAGAGTTAGCGGTACCTAGAATACCGTTGACGGAGGCGTAATCGGACCCCTGGGACGCCTTCTGGAGGCTGGATATGAGCTCCGGAAGCAAAGCGGGCCAAGATTTGGGGAAATCGTGCTTGCCAATAAGGGCGAGGGCTTCGCTGAGCTGGCTCTGGATTCTGGGGGTGGCGGAGAGCATGAGGGAGACGATTAGGGCTTTGATCTGCTCCTTCTCGGGGTCGGGTATGGGGGACGGGGGCGCGACGGCGCTGGGCTCGTCGGGGGAGGCGGCGGGGGCCCATCGGCCCCTGAGGTGGTTCTTGAAGTTGACGGCGGCGGCCATACGGATCTGCTCATCGACGGTGGGCTCGGCGACGAGGCGGAGTACGGCGAGGCCGTAGTTGGGGCGGTCGGAGGCCTCGAGGAGCGAGGATTCGGCTCGGCGGCGGGGCTCCGGGGCGGGAGAAAGGGTGTGGAGGAAGCAATCGGAGAGGAACTGAAGGGTTTGAGGGCTCCACTCCATGGCTCACAATGTGTTTGTGAAAATAACAGACTGATGAAACTAGAGAGAGAGAGAGAGAGAGAGAGAGAGAGAGATTCTGTCGAGAGGCCCCTAGGGCTAGCTATTTGAATCAAGGATAAAAAGAGAGGGAGAGAGGGAAAGGTAAAGGAAAATTTTGCTTGACGGAGAGGAAAATTTTTGGAGGGGTTTTAAATGGAAAATTTTTGGGTTTTGGGAAACCGGGATTTGGAAGGTTTTGGAGTGGGGTTGGTTCAGACACGTGGCTTGCTCTTATTAGACCATTTGTCTAAATTTTTTTTCCTTCTTGGACCTTTAGTTTAAATAGTCGAGAAAAACAAAAGCTTCTTGCACTTTTACTAATAAAAACAAAAGAAAATTACAAAAATACTAGAGAAAATTTGATTTTTTATGGTACTTTTCAAAAAAATTAAAAAATCCTAAAATTTGAAATTGTTCTGAGAAATTCCAGATTTAATTATAAAAATATCACTTTTAAAAGTATTTAGAAAAATATTATTTTTTAGTGATTGATGAGATACTTAAGGTAACTAGTCGAGTTACCTGAGGTAACATGAACAGTTACTTCAAGTAAAGGACTGGTTACTCTAAGTAACCTAATTAGTTACTTCAAGTACCATTGAAAAATATCAAATTTAAAGAAAAAATGATATTTTTCTAAATATTTTTTAAAAGTATTATTTTTCTAATAATACTTTTAAAAATGATATTTTTCTAAATCAATCGGGAATTTTTCAAAAAAATCAGTCCATCCGGGATTTTTCAATTTTTTTGTATCTTGGGCCTAGAATTTTGTAAATAGCCCAAAATACTAAGGTTGGTTTTTTCTTCCAATTCTCCTACGATTTTTATTAGAACAATATCATTTTTTAAATTTTTTAGAAAAATACTATTTTTAAAATAGTTACTAGTTATCAGTTTCTGAAAAATAGTTACCAATCATATATAAGTTATAAATACCTTTGATTAGTAGTTACCTATACTCAAAAAATGGACATCGGTTACTAGTTATTATTTAAAAAAGTGATATTGTTTAAATATTTTTTAAAAAATGTTATTTTTCTAATAAAAACTGTATTGAATCTAAAAAAAGTAGAGACCACTGTGTTTTCTAATTTTTTTTTCTAAACAGGTCGTATAAGGCCTAATTTTCACCTAGAAAAAAGAAAAAAAAAAAAAAAAGAAGAAAGAAGAAGCCATTTAGGCACAACGCAAGTTACTCCTAATAGTCCATGTCCCTTATACCACTCGTAGTTGTTGTACCCAATTCAACCCAAAAAATTGAAAGTAAAAATTAGGTCTTGTACAATGTTTTCAGAAAAGAATTAGAAATATACGGTGGCTCAGTTTTTATAGATTCGGTATTGTATTTTTTTTAGAAAAATACCACTTTTTAAAATTTTCTAGAAAAATATTATTTTTTTAAGTAGTAACTAGTAATCGGTAACAAGTTTTCGAGCATTAATTACCAAGGGTATTCATAACTAGTATATAATTAGTAACTAGTTTTCAGACACTAAGTAACTAGTAACTATTTTCAAAATAATATTTTTCTAAATTTTCTTTAAAAAGTGGTATTTTTCTTTAAAAAAAGTACTCGGAAAAAAAAAATTGACCAATCATATTTTTGTAATTCTTTTTCATTTTTGTAGGTAGTAATGTTGAAAGCCCAAATTGAAACTATGCTTCTGCGCATAGCAAGATTTGCTAAAGTGAAAATTACACCTAATACCTGTTTTTTAAAACTTATTTCAAACATACCCGTTTTTAAAACTTCTTTCAAAAATATCCGTTTTATAGTCCTCATTTCATATGAAAATGTAAGTGGTCCATATTTACAATGTAAATTTTATCTATGAGATTCCAATTTCATGTGTAAAATATGAACGATACACATTTTTCAATGCGTGCCAATTTTGAGTGTAAGTTTTATTCATGAAATGTGGATCACGGTATACATTTAATGCATGAAATATATACCGTGGTCTACATTTCATGTGTAAAACAAAAAAGGTATAAAAATGGGTATTTATGAAATAAAAATAAAAAACGGGTATTTATGAAAATATAATTTTAAAAATGAGTATTTATGAAATTTTCTCTTTGCTAAACCATATTTGATCAAACACACTTCATAAATCTTCGTACCAGATGCGTCAAAGCCCATATATAGAATTTATTTTACACTATAAAAAAGGGGTTTAAAACCTGATTATCTACTTAAACTAATTCAAAAAATTTGTCATCTACCTCATTTTTTTCAAAAAAAAAAAAAAAGAGAAAGGCCAAGGAGTACGACCATTTTAAAAATAGTGACAAAAATACGACCTCACTCATATAATTACTTAGGCTTCTTATAAAATTTTAGGTCCAAAGTACCGAAAATTGAAAAATCTTGGATAGGCTAAATTTTTTGAAAAATCCAAGACTAATTTATAAAAATATTACTTTTTAAAAGTTTTTTTTAATAGAAAAATAACACTTTTAATAAATATTAAGAAAATACAATTTTTTCTTCAAAATTGGTCTTTTTCAATTGTACTCGAGGTAACCAATTAGAGTATTTGGGGTAACCAATCTAATTAATTGAAGTAACCAATCAAGTTACCTAAGGTAACTTCACCGGTTTTTTCAATTATCTCATAAATTAATAAAAAATAGTATTTTTCTAAATACTTTTAAAAGTGGTATTTTTTTAATTAAAATCTGGGAATTTTTCAAACAATTTCAAAATATGGAATTTTTCTTTTTTTTTTAAATTACCATAAAAAGTCATATTTTTTCTAATTAATTTTTTGATACGGCCCAGGAAAAAATATTTTCATTTTATATGATCTAAGGCCCAACAAAGCTTTATTAGTTATAAAGTCACATAAATAGACCAAAAAATAATGAGAAAATTTGATTTTTTATGATAAATTTGCAAAAAAAAAAAAAAAAAATTGAAAAATCCTTAATTTTGAATTTATTTGAAATTTAATATTTATTAAAATTAATTATTTTTTTAAAATATTTTGAAAAATGATATTTTTCTAATCAATTCAATATTTTTCAAAAAATTCAGTCCATCTGGGATTTTTTAATTTTTGGTATTTTGGACTGGAATTTTGTAAGAAGCCCAAAAATAACAGTAGTCTAATGGTTGGGCCAGAATAAGCCCACAACCCACACCTAGGTTTAAATCCTCTCATTATCACTTTATTTATTTTAAATCTTTTTTTCATTTTTTTCCTCTTTAAATTCATTTTTTAAAACCCATTTTTTTTTCTTCTTCTTTTTTTTTTTTTTAATTTGTTGAACCCTATTACTCCTTTATTTTTTCCCTACTTTCATTCCACCATTGAATTTTGAGGAAATTTGATTTTTCACAGTAATTTTTCAATAAAATTGAAAAATCACAGATTTTGAAATTGCTTGAAAAATCCTGGATTTTAATTAGACAAATACCATTTTTAAAAGTATTTAGAAAAATACTACTTTTTATTAATTGATAAGATATTTGAAGTAACAAATTAGTTACTTCAAGTAACTAGATTAGTTATCCCGAATAATTCAATTGGTTACCTCGAGTATCATTTAAAAATACCAACATTAAAGAAAATTGATATTTTTCTAAATATTTATTAAAAATATTATTTTTTTGAAAAGCTTTTAAGTGATATCTTTCTAAATCAATCTAAGATTTTTAAAAAAATTCAACCCTCGAATTTTCATGAGCTTAACCTTATCTTTTTTCTTTTTCTTTGCTTTATGTACTTTTCTTTTTTCATTCTCTTTTTAAATTTTTTTTTTTTTCACATTGAACCTTTCTACTCTTTTTTTTTAGCCATTGTATTATTTATTTATTTTAACTTTTCCTTTATCTTTTTTTCATTTTTAAATTCAGTTTTTTTAAAACTCTTTTTTTTTTTCTTTTTGTGTGTCGAACTCCCTTTTTTTCTTTTCACTTTCATTCCAACGTTGAATTTTCATGAGCTCCATCTTACCTTCTTTCTTCTTCTTTTTTTTTTTTTTGCTTTATTTATTTTTCTTTTTCATTTTCTCATTTTAAATTCATTATTTTTTTTTCACATTGAACCTTATTATTCTTTTCTTTTTAACAATTGTCTTTTTTTTAATATACCATTTAAGCTTCTCTAGTTACCATTGTGGTTTTTGAAAACTATTTATCAATTAATATTAGAAATCGGAAACTATTTTTCCTACTTTTTCCAACTATTTGGTGTAGTTTTTAGAATCTAATAGTCAATTAAGAAGTAGAAATCAGAAAGTAAATTAGTTTCTAGTTCATACTACTTTGGTTTCCTAAAAAAATTTGGTTATTGTTATTCTTGAGACTGAAAACTAAACTGAGATTGAGTAGTTTAACTTTTGAGTAGAAACCAAGTTGGTTTCGAGTAGAACCAAATTAGTTTCGCATAGTAACCGAAAAATCAAATTGATTTTTAAATAGATTTCAAATTGGGTACGTAGGAATCAAATTAGTTTCGTGTAGTAATCAAAAAACCAAATTGATTTTCAAGTAGAAACCAAATTATTTCTACTAGTAAATAAAATCCAGTTTGCTTAATTAATCTTTGCAACTAATTACTATGGAACTAGAAGTACCAAATTGGTATTAAATAGTTTTAAGTAGAAATAAAATTGGTTTCTTAGGTAAATATTGAGAAACCAAATAATGAGAAAACCAAACTGGTTTATGATTTTTTTTTTTGAAGAATAAATTAGAAGGTAAAAAAACCACATGGTTACCATATTTCATGTACTTACTTTTGTTAGTAGAAATTAGTAACTTAATTGATTTATACATGTAAATAACATTCAAATGAAGAAAATAAAACTAATTAAAAAAATAGAAGAAACTATTGATCAATTTAGTTAATTTTGTTAGTGAAAAGTAGTAACTAAATTAGTTTCTATATGTAACAAACGTTAGAAAGGCCAAAAAAAAAAGGGAAAATATAAAATTAATGAAGAAAAACTATAAAAATGAGAGAATGGGGGGTTCAAAGTCCATTAGAGGAGGAAAATTGTTTGTGGCCTAGCCACTAAGTTGGGAAGCTACTACAACATTTTTGGCCTATTTAATATTAAAATGATGTGTTTTTAAAAAAAAGATGGAAAAAATTATATAAATGCCATTGCGCTTTCTATCTGGAGTATTTAGAAAAATGATACCAAAGTTCGTATAGAATTTTAATTATTTTTGGAGGTCGTATTTTTATATTATTTTTAAAAAGATTGGTAAAAGTATCCAAAACTCAGAAATAAAAAGATATGGCTTTTATTCTTGAAGAAATTAGGCCATACAAGGCCTTTTTTGAAAGAGAAAATTTGATTTTTTATGGCAATTTTTCAAAAAAAATTGAAAAAATCCCATATTTTAATTAGAAAAATGCAACATTTAAAAGTACATAGAAAAATACCACTTTTTATTAATTGATGAGATACGTGAAGTAACCATTCAAGTTACCTGAGGTAATTTGACCGTTTACTTCAAGTAACCTAATCAGTTACCTCGAATACCACTGAAAAATACTAATTTAAAAAAATAGTATTTTACTAAATATTTGTTAAAAATTTTATTTTCTTTAAAAAAAACTTTTAAAAAGTGATATCTTTCTAAATCAATCAGATATTTTTCAAAAAATTCGATCCACCTGGGATTTCAATTTTGAGTACTTTGGGCCTAGAATTTTATAAGAAGCCCTTTTTAAAAAGAAATTGGAAACTATGGTGGATCGATTTTTTTTTTTTCTTTTCCAATTTTTGTACCTCATTTCTTTTTTAGAAAAATGTTATTTTTTAAAATTATTTTTAGAAAAATACTATTTATTTAAAATAGTTACTCGTTACCAGTGTTTGAAACTTCTCTTCATATTCTACTGCTTACTAAGCTTCGTATCCTTCTTACTATCCATTCATCTTACCAAATATAATATAAGAGTGTATTTAGTACGAGGGAGTTGAATGGAAAGAAAATGAGGGATAGATTCATAGCAGATAGATTTGAGGCAGAATAGTTATTTGGTAAGAATAATTTAAGGAAGAAATGGATTAGGCTATGAATTTCAAATCCACAATTAAACCAATTTTCAGTCCTTTACAAATTGGAGATATTTTATGAGAAAATTTGTAATCAAGTAGTATAGAAGTTATGATACAACTAAAATCTTCATCCTCCTTCAACTTTTCCCTCTCATCAAACAAAATACGATTTTGGTTTTCTCTCATTTGTATAACCAATTACAATAAGACAAGAGTTTCACATTCTTCTCTCATCCTATTTTCTAGGTAGGAAACTCTTCGGCCTTCCCTCTTACCAAACATAACCCCTTTTTAAGTATGAATAGATATCAGAAATACACCCAATTGAAAGTTAAATGATTAGTCAGTTTTTTTTTTCTCTTTTTAATATCTTTATGTGCATAGGAATTAGATAAAAAGAAAAAAAATCTAACAATTGAAAAATATTCAGTATTTATTTTTGACATGCATGTATTTTTAGTAAACAACGGTGAACACACGATTCTTCACAAATTCATGAATTTAAACGAGTATAAATATATAAATATCGTGAAATAAAATAAAGAACACAACGAATTTAAATGGTGATTCGGCTACAATAATTATCTATGTACATGTGATTTTTTCCAATATAATGAGAGTACAACTTGACAGAGTTGAGTAAAAAAAGGTGCACAGGTTTCTTTATACGTGCACCACCGGCCATTGCCCGTGTTTTGGATTGGATTGGCAATTAACTACCAACATATCTCGTCGAGGGACTTTGAGATGGGTTTCATACGCATTAAAATTGTACAACATTTATGTAGTTTGTCACACTGTAACAAAGTATTTCCCGAGCTCGAATGATTTGCGTTTAAAAAAATTCAAACGATAAAAGAAAAGAAATTTTAGAACAGCATCAAAGCCTGGAACAGCCGTACAATGATATATAAAATTTCGTATATGCCAGCCCACGCCAGCTCTCGTTTAAAGATTCGACACAAAAGTCTTGGATTTCTCTCTCAACTGGACCCTCAAATATTAAGTGTGAACAATTTCGTCACATGTTGCAAATTCTCTCACATCTAATCTAATTTTTGTATTTGTGGTGTACGAGTGCCAACTGACTACCAAATAGACTCATTTAGTGCGCCTCGTCCCCACTTGCATTTTCCATGTCTTCTTCGTGTACTTCCACACAAAATAGAAAAGGACCCCTCCCCAAAAAAGGGGGAAAAAAAAGTTTTGAACTTATATGTTCTAATATTTCGAAATTGTTCTTTAATTCTTCTCTTGGATCTAATGTGACCCATTTTATGCCTCTTCTGTATAATGTTATGCATAGCTTTGTAATTGTACTATGTCAGTCAGTATTTCACTGATTTCAATTAAATATATTATAATTCTTCATGTAATTCATCAATATACAAATCTTTTTGGCTTTTTTTTTTTTTATTAAGGCTACATTTTCATTAATATCAAATAAAACATTTTATATGTGTTTTTCTATCAAATCTCATCAGATTTCATATATATGATCAAAATTAGAGTTCAAAATTGTTAAAAAAATATCTTTTACTTTTTAAAATAATTGATTACTATCCACAAAATAGTCCAAAGGTAACTATTTAAACTAATAAATGGTCTATAATTTTTTAGAAATCCAATTGTAATAATCCTTATACACCAAAAAAATTTTCTGAATTTTATTATCTCTTTTTAAAAATTAAAAATATTCGCTTTTACTAAATTTAACTTCAATATTTACTATAAGTCTAGTGACATCTGATAGATAAATTTTTTTTTTTTGATATTTTAAAATGTGTGGGCTTTTATAAAGAGAGGCGAAATTAATGTGGTTAGTCCATCCTTTTGGTAAGTGAACCTTTTTAGTCTATTTTTTAAAAATCAGTTTTATAGTACGAAATAATGACTTTTTTAGTCTCTTTTAAAGAGAGAAAGAATTGTCATTCTGAAACTGCCCTTCTACCATTTTTACGCTTTGTTACTGGTAGTCACAAGTTTGTGACTGAGGGTCATAGTTTATTTTAGATCGTTACGAATATTGCGAGTTTTTAAGACATATGAAGTGTCATAATTTTGTGAACGATGGTCACAATTTTTTTAACATATTTTTTGGGTATGTTTTATATTGTTACATTACTCACCATTTTGTTATTGCTTATCATAATTTATTTTACATCGTTTCGATTATTGTCACAAATTTTATACATGGTCACAATTTTGTGACTCAAAGTCACAGTGTATTTTACATCGTTACAAATATTATGAGTTTCCATTATTGTGATTTGTATAATTTTTACATTTTATCTTGATTTGTGAGTCCAAGTCACAATATTTATACCAACCTTATAAAAGGAAGATAAATATTCCTATTAGCCGATAATTGCTTAGTAATATTTATATAACACAAATCTAAATTTATAAGAAAATCGATGTCATTTTCTTTAGTAGTAGTCATATATATTATACCTACAGTCACACTATTCATGGCAGTCCTAATTTATTTTGTGTTATGTAACACTGATTTGTGCCTATTAGTCACAACATTTGTACCTATCTTTTTTTTTTTTTTGAACAAATTGGATAATAATGTGCCAATCCTACAAAAGTAAAATATACTTTCACATTGGATAACAATGGTTTTATGACATTTTTCTAATATAAACTAATTTTACAATAAAATTATGTCATTGTATTTATTAATAGTCATATTTGTGTTACTTACATTCACACAATTATTGACGATTCGGAAATAAAGTTGTTCTTAATGCATCTTACCCCACCCACTCCTGTCAAGAAGTAAGGGCACCACCCTTTTTCCTTCCCAAATGCCCCTAAATCGTTAAAATTTTCAAACACAATTCAGAAATAAACAAAGTCCCAAATATCATCCTTTCTCATTCAAATGAGAAGTAACAATTTGTGATTTTAGGTCACAAAATCCCTGACAGTAATCAAGATCTGTGACTTAGAGTCACAAAAGTAGTGACAGTCACATAATTTATGACTACTTTCGCTTAGAAATTTATAACAATGTCTAGCAATGCCTTAAAATAAAGGAACTTTATTTTTCATATAAAAAATTATACTGTCAATATTAATAGCGTGTATTACTTAAAAAAAAATAGTACTGTCCGTGACAGCCATAGATTTCTCATAGTTCTAAAAAATAAAATATCTGATTTGTGACTATAAGTTACAAAATTTGTGACAACTACACATAACTCACAGATCTTCAACTTTTGCTCTGTAATTTCTTTTCTTTGGTTTTTCAATAAAGGATCATCTGTGACTCAAAGAAGAAGAAGAAGAAAATTAAAACCAGTTCAAAGAGAGTTAATAGCTAACAACATCTAGATGATGTAACGAGAAAATAGAAAGAGCTTCTTTCAAAAAAAATAAAAAAAATAGAAAGAGATGTGGACAGAAGTGGAGATTAAAATGTCATTTTAGTAATGCATGGGTTTGATCCTTTGCATATTGCTGCAAGTCATGGACTGCTAATGTTTACTGAAATTGAATAAAAGTAAGTATATTCAATTAAGCAACTATTTATGTCAATACTTAAGATATTAGACATACACAGTCAATAAGCATGTGATCGGATCAACCCAAAATTCAATTCAATTTTGAATCTCACTAATAATGAATCACAAATTCACAACCTCAAAATTATATTACGAATACAATTCTTAAGGGAAAAAAAACCAATCATCAAAGAAAATCCCAGCAAACCTAGAAAAATATTTTGAAGAATTAAAGAAACATAATTGGATTATAACAACCAAAAAAATAACCCAATATATATTGATATAAAATAGACATTTCAAAGTAATTTTCAAGCACTACCTAGCAAAACTCACTGAGATATTTCAACAAACATGTCACAATTATATCAAGCAATTATCAGTAAC
Source organism: Trema orientale (assembly GCA_002914845.1). Lineage (NCBI taxonomy): Eukaryota > Viridiplantae > Streptophyta > Magnoliopsida > Rosales > Cannabaceae > Trema > Trema orientale. Next base: position 1,322,310 of record JXTC01000033.1, read on the forward strand.
AACCCAAAACTTTATCGGATTGTTCTCTTATGTTGGATTTCATAGGCTTCCGAGAAGCAGAAAAGAACCCCTCTGAACTGGGATTCAAGAGTAGAGATTTCTCTCGAATTTGCTAAAGGAATCACCCATATCTACTTCGACAACGGACCCAAATCTAGCCATGGCAACATCAAGTCCTCCAACGTCCTCCTCAATCAAGACCTCGAAGCTTCCATCACCGATTTTGGCCTCGCCCCAATAGTGAACTTCCCTCCAATCATCTCCCACATCATCGGGTATCGAGCTCCGGAGGCCATCGAAACCCGAAAGCTGACCTAAAAATCGGACATTTACAGATAGCTATGGCTTGCATCTCCAAGGTGCCAGAAATTGACCCACCATGGAACAAGTTGTGAGAATGATCGAGGAGCTTCAATAGCATTAGATCAAAACTGGACCTTCCTCTGAATCTGATAGAGAAGAGGAAGGCGATGATCTCAAGGAGGTAGTGGCCCTTATCGTCAATTTTTGCTTTTGTTACAGGGAATGGCTTTTTAGTCTTTTTCTTCTCTGAATTGTATTAGAAATGTCATTCTCAGAAAAGAGATTAAAAAAGTCATTTGCCCTCAAAATCAGACTAACCGCGTCAATTTCCGTAGAGAGAGAAATAAATAAATAAACTTGATGAGTTCTTTTTCTAAATTATCCCTAAAAACAACGGGCTCGTTATATCCACGTGGCTAAATCGAAAATTGACCTGCTTTACGCATTTTGCAAGCATCTTCGTCACTAAAAGAAAAATAATTAAGAAAAAGAAAAATAAAAATGAAGATTCTCTTTTATAAGATACATTTGCACCATTTTGTCATATATTGCAGAAATGACGTAGCGTATACTGATTGGTGACCTATTGGATGTTCGGGATGACCTCCAAAAATTGCATATGAACCGAATCAATATGTCTGTAAGACTGCACAAGAATCTGTCACTATATCTTATTAAATGTACCCTTTACTAGTTTCAAAAAAAAAAAAAAAACCCGGTACCCTTTACTTTTTTTCTCTTTAGTACGCGGTAGCCTCTGGTATAAGTGTATATGGCAGAACCTCATACGTCAACTTTATGTGAACCCACACTGAATTTTGTTTGTCTTTATTTGCGAATTTATATTCGATAGTTACAATATTGGTAAAGATCCACTAAAGGTTTAACTTCTAATACCACTTCTGAAGAGGAATGTGTCCACTTTTATGCCAATTCAAGACAGTTGATCATACGTGTATCGGTGCACTCAGCACTGAGTAGTCTAATATATAGCTCCCACGTATAATCCCAACTAGGAAGAAAATTTTAAAGTATGTGAATAGTTGATTGGTTAAAGTTACGTTTATTAATTCGTAATGGATGGTAATGAAAATAAAAATGAGTAGTATTGCATTTTTTATTTATTTGTGTTTAATGTGTTTATTTACATATTTAGAAAATAAGGTTTGTGAATCCTCGCACAGTGAAATTAAGAATGAATTACGTATTTTTTTTTAATTTATTCTCGTTCATTTTTCTAAAAATTCTTTTTATTACGATTTCTTTTATGTGGTTCAAAATTTTTGAACTTTGAAAGCAACTAGCTAGCATTCATTGCTGCATTCGCTGATTGCTTCATTGTTGGTTGCATTGTAGCATTATTGCTGAAATTAATGCGTTTTTTTGAGCTTTCATCAAATGATATTATTATAAATTTAATGACAAAATATAGAGGGTTGACAAGTGAAACACAGAAGAGTAACGAAAATCCCAGCCACAACATATATATCATCAATCCAATCGGAAAAATAATGTAGCTGTGTAGCAAATTCAATTCATGTGGTCCTGCAAATAAACTGAACCCTCTTGTGCAATATTACTTTGAATAAAGGGAGCTTTATCCCCGGTTGATGGGAGGGTGTGATACCTCATTTTTCAATTACTATAATCCATGCAGACTACTTTTATGTCCTTCGCCTTACTTTATAGCTTTCATAGACATTCAGTAAATGAAAGGAACTTAATTGGGGTCAGAGGTAACACATTTATCTCTCCATTTTATTTTCTGTACTGCCAAAATAATGTTGATTAGGGCCTTAGTGGAATATTTCGCCACCAAAAAGTAATTCGAGTAAGCAATATATATAGGTTGCCAATCCGGTAGGTATTTTTTTTTTTTACTTATGTGTAGGTATTTTTTTTCTAGCCGTTGGATCATCATCTAACAATGATCTAACGGCTAAAATGAGATGCATGAAAAGACGTACATTATTAATGCTTTTTCTCTCTCCTATTTTTTAATATAAAAAAATGTGCAAAAATTTTTTTCATTGGCCCAATTGATACCTATACATAGGTAAAAAAAAAAATACCTACTAGATTGGTGCTTATATATATATATATCGAACAATACACAATATTTTTTTGGGGAGGGTTACAGTAGGAGCGCCCCTATGTAGGGCCACCCTTTATACACTATTTGATGGGAATCTGTGAGGAATAACGGGAATATGTGGATTCTTTATTTTTTTTACATAAAATATTTATATTCATAAATAAGAGTACATGTGAATTCGTGATTGATTAAAATTCATAACTGGTATTTAACGTCACTCATATATGTGTGACCTCTTCGCTTACCATCTTATGACCTAGGGCTATATTGTTTTTCAGAAGAAAGTCAGGTATAGGGTGAATCTATGGCTAAATACAACTTTTAGAGGATAAACTTGGAATACAAAGGTATGTTTTTTTTTTTTCAATTAAAAGAAAAAAATAAGACATTTCTGAAGTATTCTAAAGTGTCATATCAGTAACATTTTGGGATTTGCCTTTTTATTGATTTTACATGTTGATTGACAATGACATCTATTAGTTAGTTGCTAGCTAGCAGCATATATCTTCTACTCGATTGCCAGTAAATGTAACTTTCTTATCTGCCTTTTGCATTATCTTGTCAACTTGCATGGTTTTTCAAGTCTTAGCTTCTTACAAGATGTAGTAATTTACTTCTTATAAGGAACTCCTAAGCTATACTTGTTCCAATAGAAACGAGAAATTAAAATTAATATTGTTGGATAGTGATAATTACCCACAAAAAAAAAAAGGAAAAAAACCTAAAATATGGTTTTTCTGTATTTTTAATCATATTTTTTGACTTATATAAAATTGTCACATCTATATTTTAAATTTCTGTAAATTTATACTTTATATATACAAATTAAGTGATTCGTGCTAACTTTTTTAAGTAAATTTTAATAGATTTTTTGTGTTAGTCGGCACTAATAAGATATTCTCAATTCAATATCCATATTTAGTGAAATTCATTAATCAATTTATATGCAGAAGACACAAATTTATAAAGATTTAAAATGTGAAAGTATAATTTTACACAAATCAAAAAACATAAATTAAAATTAAAATACTATACTTCAGAGTTTTTTTCAGAGTTAACCCTTTGATTTTGGATATAACTGTTTCATTGAGTTGAAAGAGTTAGACGATTGAATATTGGTCTTCAATATGTATCTCTGGCTTTGAATTCGAAAAAAGAGTTTATCTATATTACAATATTTATGACAATACTTTACTCACTTTGACATATCCATCACTATTCTGCGATGATTATGGGCCTAATTAACACGAAATGAATGGACAGGGATATTAATATTTCAAAGGGTTAACCCCCAATCCACCAATCATTCAAAATAAGTAGGAATGTATCCCTTTCTAGTAATCATCATATATTTCTGCTTTGTGCTAAGAATCTAATTTTGCTCTCATATTATATGCCATACGTTTTTCAACATTCAAAAAAATTCCACCATAACTCTTTTGATCATCAAATTGAAAGATTATTTCCTGTGAAACTTTTGACTTTAGGAAAATGTTGGTTAAAAAAAAAATTCAAGATTAATTAGGCTCCGAAAGACTTGGGTTCTTCTGAATATAACTATATACTTATGACCTACCCACCCACTTTCATGACTTTTTTTTTTGGTATTCGTTTGTTAGTGATTAGTAAAGGAGGGGGTTAAGGGTGGGAATTGAACCCACACCTCTTACTTCTTTAGGATAAATTTTGGCCACACGTACTACGCAGCTCGTAGTCACTTTCATGACGTTATGACTTGTGATATATAAATATGATTATATTTCTTGGCCTTATTAGCATAATAATGGTTTTTTCTTTTTGAAGAGTAGCAAAATAATGATTAAATTAATATTACCTTTAGTGGACTTTCTGCAATAAAGTAGTTCCTAATTCCCTTTCATTTAGGCTGGAATTGAGGTTTCTTCTTTTAATTCGAAATTATAGAAAAATAAAAAATAAAAAATCATTCTCCTTTTTGCTTGGATTAGATTTTAGCTGAGAGAGGGTCTTTTTTTCATAGATATATATATATATTGGGTTCTCAATCGTTATTTTTGTTTTTTCTTTATAAATGGTACCTTAATTTGTAAGTTTGACAAATATGACACAATGTACTATGTCAGTTTCACATATTTTCACCTTTATTTTTCTTCCGTCCTTGGGTAATTGCACATTTGCATTTTTAAAAAACGAAGTTAAAAAGGTTATATATGGATATAAGATAAAATCGTAGGTAAATTGTGTCTTTTTCATTGGTCAATCGAAAAAAGAACACAAGAAAGAGACAATATACAAATTCATTTACTCAGTATAGTAGTAATTTCTCATAGCATAATACTTGGCAAAAATAAATCCCCCAAAAATTCTTTAATTAAAATAAGAAGATGTTCATGACTCAGAATTCTCCAATCAAGAGGATCTTCTATTTGAATATCAATACAAAACCTCAAATATAGTTCACAATTTATAGAAGAATTTATCTACCTAATTATGTACCGCGATTTTTGAAAAATCTCGCATATAAATCTAACCATTTCGTTATAGCTCAAAACTTTCATCTTGTAATTTATTTCAACTGAGGATTTTTTTTTTTTAATTATTCACAGGGATTAGACATATACATATAATTCAAAGATATGTAGTTGTATTTAATCAAGCACATAAAAGCGTGACACATAACCTTAATTAATTCCAACAGTAAAGAAAGAAATTTAAAAAAAAAAAAACCCTTAATTTTTATTTTTTTTTAAAGAAAAGGAAAAAAAACCCTTGATTAATTACTTGGACGTTGGCAAGTAATTAATATAATTACAGCACAATATATACGTACCAACCAACACACTAACAAAACATGACTAGCTAGAGGCACGCCATGAACGGCTGCGGACCCTCTCCGTCCATCCAGCCACCGGCGGCGGCGGAGCCATCGACGCCGAACATCGTTGTCCACCCGCAACCGTTCCAATTACGACAATCGCCGCCATTCATCAGCTCCGGCAATTCAATTTCGCCCCAAAAATCATCGTCGTTTTCGTTATCATTGTCGTCGTCGCCGCCTATCGACGCATCGATACTAATACTATCCTTACTTTTGGCAGAGCTGACCATAGTCATGTGGGCCGCCTTGGCCGCGGCAGCCTGAATGTCCCTGGCCGTACACGTGGACGGCTGGGGGAGGTCGTCGACCTCGTCGGGGAAATTGAGCTGCGCTTTCCGGCCTTTGAGGCAGTAGGCTGCCACGTCATAGGCCTTGGCTGCCATCTCGGGAACGGGGAAGGAGCCGAGCCAAATGCGGGACTTCTTCCGCGGTTCCCGGATTTCCGACACCCATTTGCCCCAGCGCCGCTTCCTCACGCCGCGGTAGACCGGGTGGCGCGTGCCTCCACGCTGCTGGGACTGCGGTTGGGGTTTGTCGAGGTGGGTTTCTTCAGCGAATGGTGGTGGTACTGGTTGCTCCATTCTCACTCACTAGGGACCGTTAATGGCTTTGTTATAGCGTCATGACATTATTATATTAATATATGTGTCCAATGGACCAATCTTACGAGTATGACTCGCAAATATATGTTGTATTTACATTATATATATAAATAAAAATCCTGGAAAGACTCTGCAATATATATATGAAATTACTGGTATGCCCTCGTTTCCTAAATCTCACGAGATTACATGGTATCTTGTGATGTGATAAAGATTTTGTAATATTTCGTTTCTTTTTATTTTCTTTTTAATCTCTGAAATTTTTGAGATTTAGTATAGAGATTTTTTTTTTTTTTTTCAGCAAACCTCGACAGAATAAGGGAAATTATATTAAAAAAAAAAAAAAAGAAGAGACACCAAGTCAGAGGGGTGCATAAACTTGACCTCTCAGGACAAAGAAACAGAAAGATAAATAAAATTATCGAAACCGATAATTAGGCTTTGCAATACAATCGTCATAAACAAAAGATGAAATAAAAAACAGAGCGCACCACCACCAAGTAGGACCAAAAGAAGGAGTACGAGAAGCTAAAGAATCAGCTACATGATTACCCTCGCGATAGATATGAGTGACCACAAATTTCATATTAACAATGTACCCCAATGCCTTACACCTAGCTGATTTCCAATGGAAAGGAACTTTAAGAGAACGGGCCAATAGAAGAGAAACTACGTAGACTGAATCACTCTCTAACCATAGACGCTTCCATCTATATTTCCAAGCAAAATCAATTACATAAACCGCCGCTGCCAATTCTGCCTCAGAAGTGTAACCAGTTCCCAAAAGAATAGAGAAACATCTGCGAACAAATCCTCTATGAGTCCGAAACATTCCTGAACACCCAGAAGGACCTGGTGAGCCATAATCAGAACTATCAGTGTTGACCTTGATCCAGGACAGAGGAGGAGGTCTCCATATAATTTCAACAATGGTTGGTGCCTTTCGAGACCTACCTTTGACCCGAAGCTCTCGCAAAATTAAGAGATCGTTCATAGAGTTAAACATGGAGCTAGAAACCAGAGACTCAGCCTTTCTACTAAAACGCCATAAGAGAATAAATACTAAAGATATAGATAGCTTTTTATCTTTAAAAATTGCCAAATTCTGAAGATGCCATATAATCCAAAAAATAGAGACCAAACCGACTTTCCAGAAAGCTCTAAGTTAGGGGCTAAACGAGTAAAGTTGAGATTTATCCTAAAGATTCCCTACAGAGCCCTCCAGAGAGACTGGAGTGCGAAATAATGAGGACATGGCCGACCAAAGCTGCACAACAAAAGGGCAATCGAGGAACAAATGTGACGAGTCCTCTACTGAGGAGCGATAGAAATAACAGCAAGACGGAAGTTGATAGCCTCGCCTCGTCAAAGAAGATGCAGTAGGAAGTTGATCATGAAGAGTCTTCCAAAGTAAAACCGACCTCGAAGGAGGGATGAATGAAGACCAAATCTACTTTCCCCAAGAGCAAGCAGCTGGAGAATCCGAAAGAGAAGCATAAGTATAAGAACAGGTAACAGTACCATCCAAAGAACCCATCCAATGCAAAGTATCCGAGCCATCTAAAATTAGAACTGACTTAATAACATCAGCTATTCCCGAAAAATGATTTGTAAAGGCAGAAGAAAGAGACCAACTCGAATCCGTTGAAATATCCTCAACCAAACTCTCCAATAGAGGATCAAGAGATATTGAAGAAGATACCAAATCAAACAACGGGGAACCCAACTAATTATTTAATATAGAGATTGTTAAGAGTTAAAGTACATTATATCCTGTACATATGTATAATTACATTAAATAAACTATAATGAATATGATTGTGGGTAAATGATTGGGGTCATTGATTGAAAGGAAAAATAAAAAGTAAACCGGAAAATTAAGAATTAGTAAGTGTATAAGTTTGATCTAATTCGACAAATTGAGGAATATATTTCACATATCTAGCAGCACAGGGTGAAAATTATAAGTAATTTGCTAAAACACAAGACTGATTATTGTTATTTTACACATGAAAACAAAATAAAAGATCACAATAAAGTATACCACAAAACCCTAAATATTTGCTAAACTAGTTATGGCAATTGACACATGCGTTCTCATTTTGAATTGATCATACGCAAAAAACACAAATTTCTTGTGAATAAATGTTTAATTGTATGGCCTTATTAAGAAATACTACTTAACAAAAAAAAAAAAAAATTGTTATTTGACTAAACACAGAGCAATTGCCACACATCCGTCCTTTTTAACTCACGTGGGACCGGTAATGTTTTGCATCTGCTTTGCACTTCATTAATATAATTGACTGCAGCGACCGCAGTTAGTTAACCGTACTTCCCATGAAAGCAACATTCAAGCTTTACTTTTGTCTTTCTTTTTCAATGTAAGATCAGAACTGAGAACAGCCCAATTATAATTTTTACTTCTTTTTTTTTTTTTTCCAACTATATGCAAGATGACGAGATAATCATATTAAATCTCACCTTCAAAGCTAATAGACAATAAAAAAAAAATATGAGTAGACTTTTATACAATCGTTGTAAACAGTGTAGAGGTAAAGGTAGGCTAAAAATTGCAACCGGTTGAGGACATTTGATTTGTTGTTTTTTTGTTTTTTTCCTGCTCATTTAGGCGGTAGGTGCATAAAAAATATGTATATATATATATATGGAGGACTTCTCAATGGTTACAAAAATTGTAACCATGAATGGATACTAAAAAAAGTAGTGATAGCATTAAATTTTTTTGATGGTAATAAATAGCATTAAATTTTTTTGGCCAACCACCAAACTAATCACCACCGTAGGACATTAGATCTAACGGCTTAAACCATTGTAACCATCCATGGGTAAATATTGTTGTAACCATTTAAACCAAACCCATATATATATATATATATATTTATATAATATTTTCAACCATAAAAAAGATCGAAGCTCTATACAAAATAAAACAACTATACCCCAAATTCTTGGACGTAGATCTTCAAAATACTCTGCAACATAACGATTAACCCATTCACTAAAATAAAAAAAAAAAAAAAATCGACGAAAAAACCTATGAGTGCACAATTTGTTGTTAGGATAAAATTATCAAGGGGTAAATATGTGCAACATAATTTAATTATGATATAACATGTCATTAGTCATTCCTAATAAAAAATAATGTGCAACTTTTTGAATATTTGTAGGACTATATTGTATTTTTTTTCCCGAAAAAATGTTATTTTATTGGGCCTTATCTTGTTACCTAAACAAGGTTCTTATATTACCTAAGGAAATAATAATGTTATATATCCTTCACTTTTTATGTGGGTAACTAGTCACCAAATTTTACATCATGGGACTAGAGCCTAGCCTTATATCTATATATATATATATAAGTTCCCAATCCAATAGGTATTTTTTCTTACCTATCTATAGGTAATGTTGTCCAATTAAAATTTATTATATACGTCTTTTCATTAAAAAGGTGGAGAGAGAAAAACATTAAATAATGACTATTTATTTTAATTTTAATTTTTTTTAATTTCTTAAATTATAGTACCCGTTAGATTGTTGATCTAACGGCTAAAAAAAATACCTATGAATAGGTAAAAAAAAAAAAAACCTATTGGATTAGGAACTATATATATATATATATATATATATATATGGGTACCAATCCAGTAGGTATTTTCTTTTATACCTATCCATAGGTGTTGTTTTGTCTAATTAAAATTTAGGAAAAATCTAATATAGGAGCGTTAAAATCCCTTTTACACATACAAGGACTTTTACTCTTCATCCAACTGCTCTTCTTATATCTAAAGAGTGCGCATAGTGTGCTATTATGTAGTAGAAAGTTATTCTTCAATATACTGAAACTAACAGAAAAAAAGAAGAAGATAAAGGCGGACAGAATCACTCGTTAAGGTAACTGAGTAACAGAATTTAGAATTTTGCCTTTAACAGAGCATTCAACAGATTGGGAGTTTGTATTGTCGGAGTTAACTGATACTTTACTAGCACGGCTTTCCAACTATGTATCATGGCTTTTCTTATGGTTTCCGTACAATTCATAGATCTTTGACATCCTTCCCTTGACTATTTGTATTTCTAAATCTCTGTGATACACATTTTGTGCTTTTGCCCAATCCACTTTTTACATTGTTGGCTAATGTTTTTAGATATTTACATCTAGAATTAATAACTGAATCATCTTTCTGTTTCTCAATACTTTCATCTTTGTACCTTGGACCACCATTAGATTTAAAATTTGATGATTTTTGGATTTGATACAATATTTCTAACACCTGCTTCTGGAAAACTCCTCTCTTCATCCTGTTTTTGGTTATCTTCCTTCAATGACCTAATTTCATTCTCAAGCAAATGGGTTTGATTAAAAACTGCACCATAATTTTTCTCTAACTGTCTCATTGCAGCAACTATAAATTCCATTGCGATTTCCTTCTTGGAATTAAATTAAATTAAATGCTCATTTTGTTTTTAAGATCTTATTAAATACCCATTTGTTAACATATATTTTCTCAGGTTAATTTAATCATTATTTGTACTAAAACAATTGGCTACTCAAAATTTTATCAGTAAAAGAGAAATTAGGGTTCAGTACTTGAAATACCAAATTGAATAGATTGAAATACCAAAATAGATCAAATTACCTTTAATACTTTCTCTACTTAAATAAGCTTAGTATAGTCCAACATAGATTTTTACCATTTTTCCAAGTCTCGAATCTCAATCTCACCACCTAGGAATAGATGAAGCAGAGTATATATATTACCTTCTAATGCTCTCTTATTTTTTCTTTTAATATACTCGTTTGTGGCTCCGTTTATTTTGATCTGACGGATATAAAACTGCGCGTACGTGTACGAGGGATTTAAGAGCTCCTACATCAGAATTCTCCTAAAATTTATTACTTACGTCTTTTCATTGTAAAAGGTGAAGAGAGAAAAATATTAAGTAATGAGAATTTATTTAAATTTTTTGTTTCCAACTACTTAAATTATAGTAACCCTTAGATCAATGATCCAAAGTATTATTGTGATGTTCTTTTTTTTTCTTTTTCTTCCTTCTTTTGGAAGACATGAAAATATTTGTGAGAAAATACCAAAAATCTCTTACGTGTTTTAGAAAAAGACCAGCTTTCACCATGTATTTTTAGAAATACAAAATACTATACTACCCAGTTTGTCAAATTAAGTCAAAGTCGTTCTTTCGGATAAACTTTTGTTAATTTTATCTGAAAATAGCCGAAATGCCTATAGTCAGATAATCAAATTATTCATTGCACTTGTAAAAAAAAGCCCTTTTAAGCCAAATGGTTGAATTTTGGATCACTATTTGAAGAATGGCCATTTTCCAAACACTATTAAACAATAACTGAATTTTGAAACTTATTTGAAAAATTGTTGTTTTTCATATTTAATAGATCAAAGTATATTGACTTATTTTGTATAAAATTGATTTATATTTAAAAAATTTATTTATTTTTTTAAAAATATATTTTAAAAAATGGTCATTTATTAAAATAAAATTATAAACAGCCATTTATTAAGTAAGTGGAAAAAAAGACCATTTTTTAAATTAATCTAGGAAAAAAAGGACATTTCTTATAAATACTCTAACAAAAAAAATTAAATTTCCAATAATCAAACGTATTCATTTAAAATCATATAAAATTTTCTTTAAATGAATTTGGGTGTTTGCTTAAGCAATTTGATTAATTTTAACTAAGAATATTAGTGTCATTTCATAATAAAATTTTGAACATGCATATGATTCATGTGAAAATTTTGACCCAATTTGATAAATTGAGATGATATATTTTGTGCTATTAAAAATATATGATTGGAAACTGAATTTTGCTAAAAAACAGTTATTATTGTTTTTGTGTTTTCCCAATATGTTTTTATCAAAGAAAAAAACATTTTAAAAAAAACTCAATGATAGATATGATTGAATAAATATGTGAAAAATGACAGATAATCTAGGTTTTTTTTTTTTTTTCCCCACCCGGTGGTCTATTGATGGTCACATAGTGATAAAATTGTCTCATCCATAAATTTTATCAAAATTAATCCTCAATATCAAATAACCCATCTAAGTTTACCTAAAAACTTAATTAAAATGCCCAAATTTTTTTTCTCTCTGAATCATCGCTATCCAAGTTTTTATAATTTCACCATGAATCTTCATTGGAATCAAAGTCAAAAGAAGTTAGCCATCATCATCAAATTTGATTTTTCGACCTCAGATTTGGTTTTTTTTTTTTTTTTAATTTTCGTTTCTTACACTGGTTGAAATTTTTTGACTATGATTGAATTCTTAATGTTTGGTAAGGATGCAAACGTAATTCCATTTTTTAAATATTTGTAATTGAAAAGTATCTATTCTTGTAAATAAATTATAATTTTACCTTTATTTTATCATGAGTAAAATAGGGTCAAAATGATAATGCCTCAATAATCTACATGTTCTATAGACCACAAAGTGGAAAAGGCTGGGTCATGGATAATAGAACTTAAATAATAACGGCACTTCATGGGAAATTGAATGCGAAAAAATATTTTCCTTTTCCATTCATTCGTACCTTCACTCATTGCAATGAAGTAGAAATTTTTGGATGGTTAGAAAAATTGAAAGGGAGATACAAAAGTAAGACTTATTTCCTTTTTTCTTTGAAATAAATTAAGAAAGGATTTCATTTCTTTTATTCTTTCTTATGCCTTCTAAAACTTTTTCTGTTACATATTAAAAAAAGTGCATGTTCTAAATTTTAAATGTCCGTTTAATGTCTCATTTCGTTGGGTTATACTATCTTAATTATGCATTTTTTTCTTAGCTACAATCATATTGTCAATATAACATTGATTTCGGTAGGTATCACATGGAGGTATTTGTCCCATTTAACATTGATCATGATCTTAATATGACATTTCTCGATGTTTTTAAAAAACAATTATATGGTAGAGTAGGAACAACTTTAGGTTCAAGCTTTTGCCAAAAAAACTTTTTGGGATGAGTCCTTTTGAATGGTCCAAGGATGGCAGGAATGAGGATATTTCTCCTTACATATTGTGTCTTTGTGCATGTGTGTAAATATATATATATATATATAAAAGAATAACATAATTCTTGCTGCATATTAGCTTGTTTCATAGACATTTGTGTTTTTAACTTATTTTTGGGTGCAAAATAATCATTTTTGTATGTGTAGACTTACTTGTTAGTACTCTTGAATGTAAAGTTTCTTTGTTATAGTACCTTTTGCTATGTCCTACTTTTGCTCAGTACTCGTGATTCTAAGGAGCAAGCCATTTTGGCCTTTTAAAATTAGTGCCTTTAACGGTGGTTCCTCCGTTCCAGAGAAATCGCCGTTAAAAGTCACATTTTTAACGGCAGTTAAAAATCGCAATAAAAAATGTCATTTTTAACGGCATTTATAATTACAGCGGTTTTTAACCGCCATTGTAAGGTTTTTTTCTACTAGTGCAAAAATTATGAAGGCATTTCACTAGAAAATTGAGGAAAAAATTATTTTCCTTTTCTATTCATTCGTACCTTTTACTTAATACCATGAAAGAGAAATATTTGGATGATTAGAAAAATTGAAAGGGAGACACAAATATAAGACTTTATTTTCTTTTTTCCATTGAAATAAATTAAAAAAGGATTTTCCCTTTCAAAAGAAAAAACAAAGGGAAAGGTTGAATTCTCTTTTATTCTTTCCTATGTCTTTTAAGACTTTTTCTATTCCTATTGAAAAACAAAAGTGCCCTAATATATAGTTTTTGTAGGAGAAAGCGACATTCATAATTTGCATTGAAAAATTCTAATAAATATCAAAAGGCGAAATAGCACTCCATTATTCAAATACGAAGCTATATTCTAGTATTCTACTTTAAAATAAGAGCTTAAATTTGTTTCAAGACAATAATAATAATAACAGTAATAATAATAATAATAGTTGTTGTAGTAGTAGTAGTAATAATAATAATAATAATAATAATAATAATAATAATAATAATAATAATAATAATAAAAGATTAAATAGTTATTAACCTAATACAATGGGATAATATTAAAAAAACACATATTTTCATTTATATCAAACAAAATATTCGATTGATTTCAAAAATAATAATAACAAAATCTCCAATTTATATTTTTCTATCAAATAACGCCACATCCACAAAAATGGTTCAAAAATATGTTCTCACATTTTAAACTCATAAAATATAAATACAAATTAATAACTATTGAAACTAAAAGAGTTTAAATTACTCAAAACAATTGAAACAAAACAAAAAAAAAGAAGAAAAGAAAAGAAAAAGAAAGAAAGAATGACAAAAATTTAAAATTAAGAAAAAAATCCATTTTATCTCTCCTTTTTCCCCCTCATTTTTAAATGCTTTCAATCGTTTAAACTGTTTATACTTTTAAGGTTTATATTTATGTTATGAGTTTAAAGGATAAAAAATGAATTTTTCAAGTTTTTATTTTGACTACATTTATGGGTCCGATATTATTTGATAGGAAAATACAAATTAAAAGTTTTATTTGATATAAATAGAAAAAATGTGGGTTTTTTTCCTATAATACTAAGCATTTTTTTTTTTGGATGTTATCCCCTATTACGATTTATTGATATCATATGCAAACCTAAGGCTCTGTTTAGAATTTGAATTTTTTGGGGGAAAGAAAAAAAATTCCAAGGGATTCATTTTCTGTTATTTGGATTGAAACAAAAAATGATAGAATTTTTTTTTTTTTAAGAATAGCGAGAGTTTGATATGATGTCATTTTTTAATATATAGAACTTTGGCATATTAATTAGTAAAACCAAATGTGTCAAAACAAAGTTCTATAAACTTTTATGAAAAATATTTTTCTCTTTCTTTTTCCATTACTTTTTCCTTGCAATTTTTTTCCTCTAAAATCTGGGTTCCAAATGGAGCCTAAACGAGCACCAATTTTCTTTTCCTTTTGGGATATTTTCATTTTTATACCTTATATCTTGATACTTTGTTTAAATTATATCTTGTATTTTAGTTATTATCAACATTGGCCCTTAGATTTGAAATCTGTCACAAATTTATACCATGATACCTATTTAGAGCAGTTAACTTACCAAGATGCAGTCTAAAAAATTAAAATAAATCTTATAATTAAAACTGATTCGAAAATAAGTTTATTAAATCATCTTGGTAAATAAACTGCTCTAAATTAGATTCAGAGTATAAATTTATAAAAAATTTAAATTTAAAAGTCAATGTTAATAATAATCAAAATACAAAATATAAATTACACAAATTATCAAAATATAAAGTATAAAAATAATATTATCCCTTTTTTTTTTACTAACTTGGGTTCCCCAGATCACACAAAAGAGAATAATTTTGCTGCATTATCGTCTTTTTGTCGTGATTCCTACAATACGACCACCGGGAATACTGGTGGAATAGAAATTGACGTACTTTGTAATGACCAGCCTACCCACACAACTCATATGACAATTTCTCGTTAGCCCGAGATTTCAAGATTTATATCGCCTTTCCTTTTTTGATATTTTCTTCTTTTTCTCCCCTAATTAAAATGCCTTTGCCGTATTCGGTCTCGGGGGCCTTTCGGCTCTGTTCACGCGATAAACGGGGATTAGGTCACTTTTATAGGTTTTGTTCTTTTTCATGGACCTTTTTAGTGAGATTTTTTGTCCATGATTTTGACAGTGTTGTGTAGTTTTGTTGTGGTGTGTCTTATAGACTAGACAAAAAAAAATATATATATATGTTCATGTGGCATTTATCCCCTTAGATTCATCAAGGTCGTGTCTAATTGGCCTTTGCATGGATAATGGATTTGATAAGGACCACAATTTCAGCATCGGTGATCAATCTTTATTATCATTTTATAACTATGTCTGAATAAATTAGGAACCCTATATAGCTAGCTAGTTAGTCTTTAACCATGATCTAGGAGACAACATAATTATCATTCTTGTAACTCACTTTGATTTGTATTTAATCTGTAAATATGGCATATACAACTGCACCCTTCTCCCACCTAAGAAAAATAAAAAAGTTTCATTTAGGCTATTTTTATTATTGGTACTTGGTAGTAGTATTCATATTATTGGTGGAAAAGAAAATAAGAAGGAAATAGAGTTACATTATTTAGAAGGAAAAAGTAATTGATAGTACTCTTATGTCCGTTTTATTAGGGTTCAAGGGGAGGGTAAAATAAAATAAAAAATTGAGAAATTTAGATAGATGACTAAAATTTTAAATTTGATTAAGTAGATGTCCACTTTTAAAATTTTATAGCTAAATGTCCATATATATATATTTTTACACTTGGTAGATACACATATCTACCAATTTTAGTTACTGTACTGAAATACACTGAGTAGATAATTTTTTATACTTGATATATAAAATTTTATACTTGGTATATAAGCATATATACCGAACATTTTGCTATAACATTAGACAAAGGGACATTTACTGAAATTGGACCCAAAATTTGGTCATATTTCTATAAGCCCCAAATTGAGAAATTTAATACCCAATGCGGATATGGGTAAGATAAGGTTAATGGGATGCCCGATTCGACCCTACCCAAATAATATGTGAAATTACAAAAAAATATGTTATTGGGATACTAAATATAATTACCAATATAGAATAAGCAAATAAAAATATGTGAAATTTATATTAAAAAATATATATGTTTTTATTTTATGTTATGATTATTACATAGATATAAAATTAGATTTAGTTGCGTTAGATATAAGGTTTCTTATATGGTACATATGGATATATACTATAATTAAACCTGGAAATATTATTTCAACTCTAAATGAATAAACGGGTTATTCGGGGATTACCCAATATCCATCACGGGTAGTATCGTATTCTACCCACTTCCCTTAAGAGGTAAATGGGTGGTAGGATAAGGGTACTGCTTTTTTTTTAGCAGGTAGAGTAGTGGAACAGGCATACCCGTTGACATCCCTACTAATCTATTGTTGTATCTTGTATTCTGCTATATGGAGATTCAAAACTTGGCTCGACTTGATGACATGAAATCGATTGCTTAATCCATTCCCTTCTAAAATCATTGCTACCAAATAATCACAATACCCCTAATCTATTTACTCATTCCCTCACATCTCTTTCCTTTCATTTTTCCCTCCTACTAAATACTCTTCATATTAGAGCACATGTGCAAGGGAAAAGTTGGCTAGTTTGGGTTGTTTCCAGGTCAGGCTTGACCACTTTAAGTCGTAACTATAATCAAAGTCCTAAATGACTAGCTCGGCCAACATGGTCCCATTGCCCATGCTCTTATTTATACATGTCGTGTATAAGGTTTGCCTTGCTAGTTGACGTGTCTAGACATGTCCATTTAGGCTAAAACTAGTTCATTCAATCGGTAATTTTAAAATTTTGATATAGTTTTATGATTTTTTTCACCAATTATTCAAATGTAGCGGTAGAAAAAACTACAGATTAAGAAGAATATATGCTAGGTATGAAGATTTGAACACAAAATTTAAAAATGAACTAAAATAAAGTAAAGAAAAAGCTAGAGAAATGTAAACGATCTTAAGGCAGGAAAACAATAAACAAATTTTAAAAGAAACATAATTGATTTAAAGATTTGGAACTTCATGCGATATGCAGTTATGCACATATTTCCAATGAGTGTAAATATGGTAATGATGAATAATTTCATGGTTTCACATATAAACATATAGCCATGGGCTGCCAAGCCTACTTGGTTTCTCTAGCTGACTTAAAAACGAGAAGATAGTTTAAGTAGTCTGTCAATGTTTCTTTTATTATTATTTTGAAAAACAGAATGTGAAAACAGGAAAGATCACAAATAATTTGTTTTGGGTTTAAGAAGAATGAGTTGATGCCATTAATTAAGGGGTGAAAATTAACCTACTCTTGTTATTTTATATTGTACCAAAATAGAAAAAAAACGTCATTTTCTACGATATGGGCGTATAACTGGAAAAAAAAAAAATCATATTTAAGCTCGTTCTAACCATATCAGGCGGATATTAACGAGAATATCCTCAAAATTGACGAGAATAATAATGATTAATTCTTTAAGGAGGATATTATGTTTTTTCATTACTAAAATTGGTCAAAAATTCAATTTAGTGTATTAATTTTCAGAAATTTTTAATCTCATGATATCATTCTATAAAGTCTAAACTTTATGGTTTAAATTACAGAACACTCAAACTGGTATTTTTTTCATCATACACTTACAACTAAAATATATATCATTTATATAATGTGGTAATTGTGTACGTAGTATTGCAATCAAATGTGTACATGATTCACATCAATGTTGCAATAGAACATATTACATCTTAAGTGGTACCAAACTTCCTTACAATGTAAAAAGTTCTGAGTTCAAATTATTTAGACTCCTAACTCCTCTAATCTAAACTTCCTATATATTATTTACCACGAGCTGTCAGTTCGTGTGGCTAAGCCTTCTCTTAAAGAAATATGAGGTCTGAAGTTCATTCCTCCCCCTCACCCCTTCCCTGTACTTATCCTAGAACATAGGAAGACCAATCAGAAATCTCTATGCTAATTTTGGGAGACTGATCTTGGAAAAAATGATGACAAATATTAATAGTGCAATAAATAATTAAATACATTTGTATGCTTAAAAACGTGAAACATGTATATATTCGTATATTTTAGTTCTCTATATATACACCACAACAAACGACCATAAGCCGCACAAACACACCATGACCCACCCTCCACGAAATTCCAATAAATTTAGAATCTTTACAAGAGAAAAACAGAGAGCTTTTGTTTTTTTAGCGTACAACTTGGTATTGTTAAATATACTTTTTAGAGTACAACTTGGCATTGTTAAATATACTATGTGCATGTATGAATAATTTCAGATACGTATGTGCTATGTAGTAAGCGAAACAGAGAGAATTTTGTTTTCCTCGGGCATAGGGGTTAGAAATAGACCAGAAGCATAAGAAAACAACGGATGATTAACACTATATAGAGAATAAAGACATGTGATGATGTGAATATGTATATTGTCCAATGCATGTTACATTTGTCCAAAATTCTACTGAGTGAGCTTTCATGGTCCATACCATTAAAACCAATTGAATGAATGTACTATTGAGTAAGTGAGCTAAGCAATTGTTTTTTGTTCTTTTTTTATTTTTATTTTTTTTGGGTTCACTGAATGTAGCATTTGCATAGTTTTTGTCTTCTGTAAGTATCAGAACTTAATTACTGCATGCCATGAATTGCTCTGTGGTTTTTCTGACCGTGATGGTCAAAGTCAAGGGATAACTCTATCAGAGCCCAAGCCCCAGGGAGTCCATTTAATTCCTGCTAAATTTTTAATAATACAGAATTCGACATATTCCAATAGTATTTCCAATGAATTATAAATAGCATTTTATTTCTTATATTACATTTGTAAGAGGGCCGAGGGGGTGAAATAAATACATTCCATTTGAAAGTAATTATTTCTAATATTACCTTTGTAAAAGAGGGGGGAGGGGAAAGTAGGTGAAATAAATACATTCTATTTTAAAGTAGTTAAGTAAATGCACTTATTTCAGAAAATAAAATTGTAAAAGGATTGTGCCCTTAACTTGAGAGTATTGAATATGTCGATTATGTCCAATGCAAGATAAGGTATTGAACAACTCGGTTAAAAAAAGAAAAAAGAAAAAAAAAGTATCTGAACGTTAAGTGCTAGACATAATGTCAAGCAATATAGAGTCACTTAACATGTCGAGTGCTAGATAAAGTATCTTTGAGCAACTCAACCTCCTTATCTAGCTAAATCTGAATCTATAATAGGATAAGTGCTAAGAATGTTTGTGTCTTCACAATAAACTTGAAAATTAAAATGAATATTCACAAAAAAAAATAAATAAAAAATAAAAAAGATTGTATTTCTTAAAACATCCTTTAAATAATGTTGAGTTTGCCAAAGACCCTAAAAAAAAGTGATAATTCAAGAAATGGAGAAATGATTAACGCAAAATTTTATTGTTTAAGGATATTGGTAAATTTCAGCTTTGAGACCAATTGATGGAAAAAGACACTATATTTATTATATGTCCACATCACTCATATCTTTTATAATATATGTATGCATGTATATATATATATATATATAACTATATCAGTCATGTCTCTTTCTATTTCTCTCATAACTCTAAGACTATTCTACATGTTGTAACATTTAAAAATTTCAAATATTCCCAGTTTGGTTTCGAAAATACTTATCAACTTAATTTTATAAAATTGCATTAAATTAGGGGACAATTTTTAATGTACCATATTGATCCAATTAAATTGTAAGTTCGTAATGGATTCAAGTTTCTCACATGTTATTTGTTTAATAAAACGTCATTCATATCGATGAGTCATAGGTCACAACACATGTAAAAGAATATAATTGTGAGTTTATTTGATTTTTTACAATTTAGCTCATTAGGTTTAATATATATATTTTGTTATTTATAAGACATTTATTAAAATATATTATGAAATATTTAATATTTAAATAAATATTTCATAATATATTTTAATAAAATGTCCTGTTAGGAAATTCTATTTCCTATGTTGGGCCACATATTTTAAATAATTGTATTGGACCATATTATTCTTAAGCAGATCCAATAAATGACTTAATAAGGCTGGGTCAGGATATCCAACTGGGTATGGATACCAATGTGGATACCCTGTTAGTCACCAAGTTGGATGTGATGGATACCCAACAAAGGACTACTTAAGGAATATATTAGGGTTATGGTCCCCATCCGTCACTTTTTCACGTACGCTCATTCTCTCTGTAGCCTACCATCAGTTACAGAGAGTTCTATCTGAGTATTTTAGGGATTAGGTTGTGTGGAAGATCAAACCCCTAGGCAATTACAGTCAGTATTTATCACTTCTACCTTCGGTTCATCGTCCAAATTACAGCCATCTATCATGGACTCAGGTATACTCAATGAATCCCTACCTATCAGTTTTTCATGAATGATCTAGGGTTTGTATTTAGTTATTTGCAATCCCATATTCATCCTAACAAGTGGTATCAGAGTAGGATTTCATATTAAAATTGATTAGGTTTTCATGCATGTCTGTAGTTTTCATAATCTATGCCTACTTGGATTTCTAGGATTTACATTATAAATACATGATATGTGATTTTACATGATTTATTGAGTATTTGATGCTATGAGGGTCAGGTTTTGGCTTTGAGTTGTTTATGTTTCAGATTTGGGGCTTAAAATATCAATTTTCGGTATTTTTTGATGTTTTAGGCCGATTTGTCGAATATGGAAAAACTCATATTTTTGGAGTTTTCGGGGGACCGGTCTATCGCCCCTTAAGGAGCGGTCTACTGGTCACTGTCAGCATAGATCAATTTTGACCTAATTTTAGATTTTTCAGGTTGATTTTTTGGGTAGATTTCGGTCATTTTTTACTTAAATTATGAAGTTTCGACCCATTTTTCGATCTATTAAAGCCTAAAACGATCCACCTGTATCCGTTGAAAATCCTATTTGATTCTAGGGTTGATGAAGTATTTCTTCAAATTAAAGATGATTGAATTTCACAATTCAGTCACTGTCAGAATCGGTCTACCAGCTATTATTGGGTGGTCTATCGAAAAAGTTGCCAAAGTAAGCATTTTGTCCCTACTGAAATCGATAGCCTCAGGCAGTAGATCTACCAGAATCGGTAGCCTTGGGCGATAGACTGGGTGGTCTATCGATACTATTCAGCAAGTCCACCGAAAATTCCAGCAAAGAAAATTTCAGTTTTTCGGCTATTTTTAGTCATTTTTCGGGTATTTTGGTCAATTTTCTTTGCATTATTTGTCTTGTATGTTAGATTAAACACAGTAAAGTAATACATTGCCAAAGTAACCTCTATTACGTAGTTTTATTTAGTTTAACATAAAAAGATATTGTGAGTTTATTGTTAATACGGATAACTATTGGCCCAAAGGAAGGTGGTTATTTGGCACGACAACAAACACACCTATGATAATAAATATGTGACGGTTGTTTAGTTTCCGTATGGATAATAAGTCGACCCAAAAGAAAGTTTATTGTTTGACAGGATTTATCATCATTATTTGATTATTACACTTGAGAGTACCACTTACAAATTAATACATCGGCCCAAAGGATGACCTATTAATGTTGTACTAGGTATCTTGTGATACTTTATGTGATTATTTTATATATGTCATGTTTGCATATTTTGTATTAAATTATATGCTATATATATGTGACATTTAAGTTGTGAGCATATTTTAATTCGTAGTTTTATTTTGTTCTCTGTTCAGTTTTTGTTGCTAATATTTCTGCTAATTTAGGTACACTATCTGTGTTTACGGGCACAAACTTTAAGGTCTGAAAAGAGAATGTTATAATCGTACTGGGTTATATGGATCTTGATCTGGCACTTAAAAGGGACCAACTCGCTGCTCTTATGGAAGAAAGTTCCACTAAGGATAAAAGGAACTTTGAGCTGTAGAAAAAGTCCAATCGTATGAGTGTCATAATCATGAAATGCTCTATTCTAGAAATCATGCGGAGCTCTTTGCCAAAAGAGGAAAATGCTAAAGCTTTCCTTGCTGCTCTTGAGAAATTACATCTCAAGAATGAAAAGGGTGAGATAATTACCACCTTAGGGAAACTCATCTCAATAAGGTACAGCGGCAAAGGAAACATAAGGGAGTACATCATGTAGATGTCTCATTTGGCTGGCAAGCTTAAGGAGCTCAAGTTAGAAATTAATGAGGATATGCTTGTGGCCTTGGTTTTACTTTCTCTTCCTAATCAGTATGGGAACCTATAGACTGTATACAATGCCCAAAAGCACAAATGGAATATTAATGAGTTAATAGCCATTTGTGTTCAGGAGGAAGAGAAAATCAAAGTTGAAAAGCCTGAAAGTGTTAACTTGACTACTACCTCTAAGGCAAAGAAGAGGAAAATGAATATGGGTAAAAAAGCCACAGTGGCTCCACTTGCTAAGGCACAGAAGAAACAAGATGAGTAAGGTTGCTTCTTTTGTAGAAAAGGTAGACACCTGAAGAAGGAATGTGCTAAGTATAAAGCTTGGTGTGTTAAGAAGGGTACGCTTCTTATTTAAGTTTGTTCTAAAGTTAATTTAACTTCTGTACCTAAGGATACTTGGTGGATGGATTCTGGTGCTACTACTTACGTAAGTATTTCCATGTAGTGTTACTTGTGGAGCCGGAAGCTAGGTGGTGCTGAAAGAATCATCTATATGGGCGACGGCCAAACAGCTGAAGTAGAGGCCATAGGGCATTTTAGATTATTTTTAAATTCTAGAGAACATTTAGATTTGTACTTTTATGGTACTGTCTTTAAGACGGAATTTGGTTTCAGTTTCTGTATTGGACAAATTTAGTTATTCTTGTTCTTTCGGAAATAATTTATTTAGTCTTATGCATGATTCGAATGTTGTTAGCATTGGTGTTCTTATTGACAATCTTTATATGTTAAATACCCAACCCTCCATTAATGAAATTTTGCATGTTAATTCAAGAGCTACAAAACGAAAATTAACTAATGAGGACTCATCGATGCTGTGGCATAAATGCTTAGGGCACATTTTTAAACAACAAATTGAACGTCTTGTGTCTGATAGAATCCATAGTCCTCTTGATTTGGCATACTTTAAAGTCCGCGTTGAGTGTATAAAGGGAAAACAGACAAACATTAGGAAGTTAGGTGCTAATAGGAGTTCTAACATCTTAGAACTAATACACACGGATATCTGTGGTCCATTCCCTATGACTTCTTGGAATGGACAACAGTACTCTATCACATTCATAGATAATTATTTTTGCTATGGGTACATATACTTAATTTATGAGAAGTCACAATTACTGGACGTATTTAAGGCTTATAAAGCTGAGGTTGAAAATCAGCTTGATAAGAAAATTAAGGCTGTCAAATCTTATTGTGGTGGTGAGTACTATGGTCAGTATGACAAATCCGGTAAACAACGCCCAGGGTTTTTTGCTAAGTATTTGGAAGAGTGCGGCATCGTCTCCCAATATACTATGCTTAGGAAACCTAGCATGAATGGTGTTGCTGAACGACACAATCAGACACTTAAAGATATGGTAAGGAGTATGATTAGTCATTCTATTTTACCAGAATTACTATGGAGAGACGCACTCAAAACTGCAGCATATATCCTTAACAAAGGACCGAGCAAACAGTAGCAAAAACTCCATATGAAATCTTGACTGGGCAGAAGCCCAGTATAAGTCATTTACACATATGGGCTTGTCCAGCTGAGGCAAGGCCTTATAGGCCGAATGAAAAGAAACTGGATTCAAGAATTGAATCCGTAAGCTGCTATTTTGTTGGGTATTCTGAAAGATCCAGAGGTATAAGTTTTATGATCCCACAGTAAAGTCTTTCTTTGATATAGGAAATGCTAAATTTCTTAAGGATATTGAGTTTGGGAGGGAAGATAAGGTTAGGAATATTATTTTTGAAGAAAAATTCGTTCCCCTTCTTATAGTTACTATTGACAATAGTCAGGACATTCATGATCCTGTTCCTGACAATATCATTGTTCAAGATGCAATCGCTCCAGTTCAAGATAATATTCAGGAAGTTCCTATCATAATTGAGGTAAATGCTCCTGTAGAGCAAACTCAACAACCTCAAGAACAAGTACCTTTAAGGAGGTCCACTAGAGAAAGGAGAAGTGCAATTCTGGATGACTATGTCGTATATCTCTAGGAATATGAGTTTGACATTGAGATAGTGGAAGATGTTCCAATCAACTTCACATAGGTCAAACAAAGTTCTAATTTTTAAAAGTGAATCGATGCTATGAATGAGGAAATGAAGTCTATGAGAGATAATGATGTTTAGGATCTCGTCAAACTGCCTGAAGGTACGAAGCCCATTAGTTGTAAATAGATATTTAAGACCAAATGGGATTCGAAAGGAAATGTTGAGAGATATAAGGCACGTCTTATCGCTAAAGACTTCACTCAAGAGGAAGGTATAAACTTTAAAGAGACATTCTCTCTGGTTACTTTGAAGGACTTCTTTAGAATTATTATGGCACTTGTAGCTCATTATAACTTTAAGTTTCATCAGATGGACGTTAAGACAACATTTCTCAATATTGACATTGATGAGACAATTTATATAGTGTAGTCAGAAAATTTTGTATCAAGAGATCCAAAGTCTATAGTCTGCAAACTCAAGAAATACATCTATGGTCTCAAGCAAGCTTCCCGTCAATGGTATCACAAATTTCATGAGATAATTCTCTCGTTCAGTTTTGAGGTGAATCCTGTTGATGATTATGTATACCATAAGTTCAGTAGAAGTAAGTTTATCTTCCTGGTGCTTTATATTGATGATATACTACTGGCAAGTAGTGATATAGACTTACTGCACGACACCAAGAGATTTCTTATGAGGAATTTCGAAACGAAAGATCTTGGAGCCCCCTCTTTTGTATTGGGTATATAGATACACCGAGATCATTCCTCGGAGTATCTTTTGATTATTACAAAAGAGCTATATCGAGAGAGTACTCAATAAGTTTGATATAGATAAATATGTATCAACGGACACTCCGGTGTTTAAGAGAGATAAATTTAGCCTCAGTCAAAGCTCCAGGAATGACGTTGATAAAAAAATCATGCAATAGTTTCCTTATGTTTCGACTCTAGAGAGTCTGATGTATGCACAAGTATATACGCGTCTGAATATAGTGTTCATAGTTGGCATATTGGGTAGATATATGAGTAACCCTAGAGTGGATCATTGGAAAGCAGCAAAGAGGGTTATAAGGTATTTACATAGAACAAAGAAGTATATACTCACTTATCAGAGATCAGATATTTTGGAGATCATTGGGTACTCCGACTCTGATTTTGCGGGATGTCTAGACAGTAAAAAGATCCATATCGGGCTATGTCTTTCTTTTAGCTGGAGGAGCTATTTCCTGGAAGTGTGCCAAGCAGACACTCGTAGCTATTTCAACTATAAAAGCAAAAGTCATAGCTTGTTATGAGGCATCCAATCAGGGGATATGACTTTGTAACTTTGTCACTGGATTGCATATAGTAAATAGCATTGAGAAGCCATTAAAACTTTATTATGACAATAACTCTACAGTCTTATATTCTAACAGCAACAGGAGCTCATCGAAGTCAAAACACATTGACATTAAGTTCCTAGCTGTGAGAGAAAGAGTTTAGAGTCGTTTAGTATCAATTTCGTTTAGTGTCAATTCAGCATATCGGTGCAAACTCCATAATAGCAGATCCGCTCACTAAAGGTTTACCACCTAAAGTCTTTCATGAGTATACTGCTCGTATGTGTGTTGTATTTTTAGATAGTGTGTAGTTTTAGTGGGAGTTCGTGATTTGGTTTAGATACTTATTGTGTGACACTTGTTTGTGTTTGTTTACTGCAGTACTTTAGTTATTGATGGATTTTCTTTGTGGACTCTATTCATTATTTATTATATGATGTATTTTATATTTTCTTATTATCCTACTGTGGTTTAACATTAAAGTTTACAGTAATATACTAAAAGGGAAAGACAAAGATTGATCTCAATAAAGTTTGAGTGGACCAATTGGAAATAGGCATAGTAAATCACATAGCGTATAATTTCTATGCCACATTCCAGACTCGATCTGTGTCATTCGGGTATATTAGTCTGGTGATCATTAACGATTCTAGTTGCCATCTAAATAAGTACAACGATGAGCGCTTTGGTTTCATGCTGATATGTCTGATGGACAAGATTGCAACTTCGGGGATATTCAGGAATAATATGGCATATTCATGGCCATACTTCAATTTTGTAATACAATTGTATTTAGTTCATATGTGATCCAAGTGGAAGATTATTAGGAAATTCTATTTCTTATGTTGGGTCACATATTTTAAACAATTGTATTAGATTATATTATTCTTAAGCAGACCCAATAATTAATTTAATAAGGCTGGGTCAGGATATCTAATTGGGTATGGATACGAATGTAGATATCCTGTTAGTCACCTAGTTGGGTGTAATAGATACCCAACAGGGGACTACTTAAGGAACATATTAGGGTTATGGTCCCCACCACTTTTTCACGTACACTCATTCTCTTTGTGGCATGCCATTAGTTACAGAGAGTTCCATCTGAATGTTTTAGGGATTAGGTTGTGTGGAAGATTAAACCCTCAGGCAATCACAGTCAGTATTTATCGGCTTTGCCTTCGGTTCATCGTCCAAATTGCAACCATCTATCATGGACTCAGGTATACTCAATGAATCTCTGCCTATTAGTTTTACATAAATGATCTAGAGTTTGTGTTTAGTTATTTATAATCCCACATTCATCCTAACATGCCTACTGTATCAAATACAAACCAATAATCTTTTTTTTTTCCTTCTTTTTTTTTTTTTTTAAGAATTACAACCGAGAATAAAGTTAACTTAAACTTGATAAGAAGTATAACTAAATATTAGTTGCAATTATATTACTACTGTTAACCCTTAGTTCCACATTTTTTGTTATTGAGTGGATCTCTCTGTTAGACTTAAATTGTGAGCTTCAAATTAAACAATGAGAAGTAGACATAGCTATTCAAGTGACGAAGTCATGATTTTTTTCTCGGTGGTTATCCATATTACAAATGAGTATTTTCATTGACATGGTAATATACTGTTCGAACTCGTCTTCGTCGTCTTTCATAATCCAAATCCAATTCGTCCTTATTTCATTCAGTCAATGATAATTTCTATAAAGCTTGACAACAACACCAATTACATAATTTCTATGTCGTCAACAACTGTTTGCTGCAATCAAAGGCCATAAGTTACAACAAATCAAATTCCTCAATATGATAATTCCTTGTTCTACCAAAATGTGCATTAAAAATTTTCGGACAAAAATTTGAGTCAAAATCCAACATAAGGATGTTATATTTTGTATTTTTCTCTTTTCAAGAAACACAGTCAAATACCTATTACCTCATACACTATTTGTATTCCCAGATATAAAAGCCTTGTTTGTCTCACCCATTCCATTCCATTCAAGTAGAAAACTTGTTGAAATGTGTGTTTGTTTCAATAATTTCAGTTTTTCTATTCAAATGGTCTTTTAGAATGAGTAATAGGCCCCGTTTGTTTTAACCATTCCATTCTATTGGAATGAAAAATCCATTTGAATGTGTGTTTGTTTCAACAATTCAGTTTTTCTATTCAAATGATCTTTTAGAATGTGTGTTTGTTTCAACAATTCAGTTTTTCCATTCAAATGGTCCATCCAAAAAGTTAACCATTGGAATGATTTTTTTGTATCTTGAATGAGAATAGAGGGGAGGAGGTGTTTTTGAATGGTCCATTCCAATGCTCCCATTCTAATTACAACACATTCTACTATTTTTTCCATTCAAATGTCTCCCATTTCAATTATAACACATTCCACAATTTCTGTTCAAATACACACATTCAAATAGGCGAACCAAACGGGTATTTATTTCAACAATTCAGTTTTTCTATTCAGATGGTTCATCAATCACATCAACTATTGGAATAGATTTTTTGTGTCTTGGAATGAAAATGTAGCCTAGAAGGTGATTTTGAATAGTCCATTCCAATGTTTCATATTCTAATTATAACTCATTCCACTTTAATTCACTTCAAATATCTCTCATTTCAGTTATAACACATTCCAGAATTTCTATTTAAATACATCAATTTAAATGGGTGAACTGTTCAATTCAAATAGGTGGAACCAAACGGAATAAAATTATTTAACTTTGAGTGTTTTTTTTTTTCCTCTCCTCCCTTTTTTTTTCTGTCAGAACTAAAGTGCGTTATATACTTATATCTTAATATTGGATTTTCTCTTTCCAGCAAAAGCATGTTTGGTGTTTTTAGCCTGAAAAATGAAAATGGGAAAGACAGGTGTACAAAGAATTGGGGCCATTGGATTGGATGCTACGTTCTTCAACATCGTTGGGCGGAGGCAGAGTGAAAATATCTCTCTCTCTCTCTTAAGAGCTCGAGCTCACACGAAGTGCCAACTTTTATTGCGTGTATGATAGAAACCAGTCAACTTTTAGCTCACTAAGATCACGTGCCGTTTTAGAGGTTGTAGACCCCACCTGCGTCGAATGAGCTTTGTCCAACCAACGACAAATATGCAACCATGTCCTTATCTTCAGCAACCACGTGGCCGTTTCGTTCTCACATTAGATTACTTTTAAGAACGATAAATATACGCTCAGTATGTGTCTTGGTGCATTGTATTTTAAAAATTACCAACGGCGTATTTCTATCTTATCAATTTTGTATATGATAGTTGTTTTTTTGATTTGTAGAAAATGTACCCTAATCTTTTATTTTTTTTTCAAAAATATTCATTTTGTAAGTATATATTTTATGTATAAAATATATGTAGTGTACATTTACAATGTAAAATTTTACTTATGATTTATATTTAAAGTATAAATTTATACTATTAGTATACATTTTGAACTATATACTAATTTTTAAATATAATTTTTCTTTATGAAATATATATTGTGATATATATTTCAAGTATAAAATACGTACGGTATATATTTTTACAAAAAAGGTACAAAAGTGGGTATTTACAAAATAAAAAAAAAAAACAGGTATATAAGAAAATATGCTTAAAAAAATGGGTGTTCATGAACTTTTCCCTTCTAAAACGTCATAAACATGTAGTATTTTTTATTTTTTTTTTCTATAGGGCTCTTTATTTTTATATTCCCCTTGTTCATTGAAAATGGCACACCAATATGGGACTTATAGCAAAATGATCTAATTTTAGGCTCATTAACAAAATGACATATATATATAATTGTATATACTAAATGTAAAATATAGTACCCATTATAAAAATTAATATAGTCAGTAAATGAACTAAAATAAATTAGTATATAAGTAGATATATCAAGTATTCATGATCATTTATCTATGGAAAAAGAAAATCAAATATTTATTAAAACCAAATATTAATTAAAAAAAAAAGGGGAAGGAGGGACAGGCACTCTAATTTCTCCACAATTATTTATAATCATCATCAGCTCTTCTTTAAGGCAGTGTAGCTGTTTGTTAAGGTCCCGCATCAAGAAAAGCCCGTAAATTAATTATTTTTCAATAATATTTAAGATTTTTTAATAAAATTATTGGTAAACATGTCCTCTTGTGAATACTTTATTGTTTCGATGCTTAACAAGTAACGATATCCACAAAAAAAAAAAAAAAGAACGGGTCAGATAGAATTTAGAATGATAACCTATCTTAGAGCTATTATCGTATTTTAAAAGTCAAATAAACACTTCTCTTCTCAAATTTCTACTTAAAAAAAATCAAATTTTGTTTATTAAAAAGGCTAACAAGTTTTATTTTATTTTTTTATAAGAACTCCCATTGTCTTTTTCTTTTAATAAATATTATTCAATTCTCTTTTACACACTAAGCGGCTTTATTGTCTTCTCATAACCTTTTTGGAACTCTTTTTTGAAAAATAAAAATTAAAAATTCAAGATGAAAACTATATTTAGCGTACCTTAAAAAAAGTAGAGAAAAACTTTTATTGGAAGTACAAGAAATAAAAAGGACATTAAAAGAGTTTGTAGATCTCCAACCAATTTAGTTAGGGTCTTATAACAAAATGACCGAATTTTCGGCCTAATTTAAGTAAATATCCGTTTTTCAAATGTTATAGCAAAATGTCTGGTACATATGTTTATATACAAAGTGTAAAATATTATATACCAAACATAAAAATTTAAATATTTAGTAAATTAACTGAAATTGGTATATATACTAATTTTATATCTACGAAATATAAAAATATATACTTGGATATTTAACTACAAAATTTAAAAAGTAGACATCTACTTAATCAAATTTAAAATATATATCATCTGCCTAAATTTCTCATTTATTTTTTGTTAATATTTCATCGTACTATTGTGTTGATTTGTTTGGTTAATTTATGTACCTATGTTATAAACAAATATATCTAATAGAAAGTATAAGAAAACTAAACGAAAATAAGCGTATACGAAATTTGATTTGAACCTAGACAACAATGTTGAGTTTTATTATTTTTCATATGTGGGCCCATATAGTTAATTGAAAGGACTTTTGAGCTAAATGACCAAATTTTGGACCATAATTTACAAAATGACCGTCTTTTTAAATTAAAATGCTAGTTGAAATAGCGGCTTTTATATGAAACAACACAAGTATGTGACTCCAAAAGAGTTTTTGCATCATGATAAAACAACAAATTTGGTTTACAAGCCGACTGGGACTAGCTCAGTTGGTCCAAGACTTTAGGGATGTGAGTGTGAATTTGGGGGCTTAGGAGTTCAAGCCTTGGTAGTATGTGTATATGTTATTTTCTTTTAAATTTATAATAAGTGGTGGTCATTAGTTAAGCCCCATTTAAAAAAAAAAAAAAAACAAATTTGGATTACAATGGCTCATCTTGTTTGGTCAAGTATGGAAATAGAAGTTGTTTAATATATTGGAAATTTTTACGGGACAACTTTCTTCAATAACCAGTTTCTAATAACATACTAACAAACTTCACTCAGAGTGTTTTGGGGTTTTCCTGATTTTTGGAATTAACCCTTAAGCATGATATTGCGCTAATTAATTATTGGATTAACGAGAACTAAGCTAGCTTATTCCAGACTACAAGTAACATAGAAAAATGATAATTGGCTCAAGAGAACGACACGTCGTTTAGGCTTAGATTACACGTCATCTGAAGTTTGCCACCCAAACCCGAACTACATGTCACTTGAGCTCGTACTACACGTCGTTTAACTGTATCTCTCTATGTAAACTTCATGTAGCTCGAACACAAGATGCCCCTAAGATTCTAAAAGTTTCTAGAACCCTCTAACTTGTACCTTAAGCTCTTGTGGCTTAATTACTTACAAGACAAATTCTTTGTCTTCAAGAACAAGCCGCCTAATGATTCTAGAATACTCTAGAATCCTCCAACTTGTGCCCTAAGATATTGCGGCTCAAGTACTTGTAAGAGGAAGCTGCCGAAGTCTTCTAGGAGCTTCCGGATGCTTCTAACTTGTGCATTAAGCCCTTGTAACACAAGGTGGTTTGGCTAATGTAGGGCTGCCACCTAGTCCCTTTGTTGTTGAAGTTCTCTTGTAAATCAAGGCAAATCTTGCCTATAAATAAGGGTGCTCCCCCTTGATTGTAATCAGATTTTTCAGCTCATAATCTATCGAATACAATTTTCTTCTCTCTCACGCTCTCTCTCTCTCTCGTTCTTATTGTTGTCACTCTTGTGTTTGTCTTCTTGTCCAAAGTAACCTTCCTCCCTCCCATCTCATCTCACATTTATCTTCAACCCAAGGCCTTAGAATTTATCTCTTTTATTGATCCTTGTTACCATCGTTATTATCTTCATAAGTCTAAACTTGGGCCTCAATTTAATCTTATATTACTACCATCACCACCTTCCATCCCTCTCGGCTACGCCCCTAAATCCCATCATCAATATATTATTTCTTTCTCTCATACATCCACCTTCCATAACACCACCATCGTCAACATCATCAACACCATCTCTTTTGCTTTCTTCTCTACCCGTAGCCCAATATTCTAATAACATCATCATCTTGTCTTCCTTATTGTCCAAACCGAAACTAATTTTTGGTCCACTTAATAAATATCTCTTGTTCTTTTATCTAAGCCAAGGCCCAAGACTCACCATTTTATCACCATCTTGGTTCATCATCAACTCATGAACTAAGTTTTCATTCCCTTTCCTATTTGTATCTATATACATATACATCTTTTTACCTTAAGCTTTATATATACGTGCGCATATATTTGCATGTATCTTCTTGTATCTTATTTACACGTATTTATTTTTATATGTCCATGCATGTATACAACTTGATCAACAAGTCTCTTTAGTATTGATATTTTGCTAAACATTCACATAGGCCTAGATACTTTCACACATCTATTTCTTAAACCCCCACTTATTTATTCACGTATCCTAGGCCCAACAATTATTTTACATCACTTTATATATCATAATTAGTTTATATTATTTTCTTACTAATCAACCATTTTTATACCCTTTTCTACTATCTAGTTATTTTTACGTAGCCCTTTCTACTAACTTGCTTTACAAGTCTTTTTGCATGCAGCATATAACCCTTGTACTTTAGTGATTTGTGAGCCCCGAGCTACTCTCCTCGAACTCTGTGCTCGACCTGTGGCACAAGTTTGGGATTTTGTGTTCTCTTGCTAACCCTCACTTATTTCTGTCATTATTATTTTATTTATTATTATCTCTAATGATATGGCTGGACTTACCGCCTAATAATTCTAACCCCTCTAATTAACTGGCACATGGACGGTATCGCCTTCGCCAGTTTCTAACTATTTATTTTTCTGTACTTTATTTCTGTTGCTAACTTCTAGTTGACACCATGATCGGTTTATTCGCCTCTGTTAACTAGATTCTTTATTTATTACTGCATTATTGTATTATCGTCGATCCGTAAGCTAGTTATCCCTGCAACCACCTGCGTACAGGGACGCCGTGGGAAGTGTCGTTCATCATTGCGACTGCCTATCGGGACTTCGATACGTAGTGTCAGCGTTGTGATAACACTTACGTTATTATTACGCCATTATCATATTAATTATTATTATATTGTAAGTACGTTATCCCTACAACCGCTAACGTGGCAAGAACGCTGTAGGAAGAGTCGTTTTATATCGACCGCCTATCAGGACTTCGGCACGTAGACAGTGTTGTGATAGCTCTTACACTTGTACACTAACTTTAATCTCAATTTTCTTCTGTTTTGTTTTAATTAATCACAGGTCTCGTTAATTAATCAGAACACAAGGTCCGATCCCGAACATTAAAAGGCGACTCCACTGGGGAGTAGCCAAAGGGAAACTGAAGTTTCTTCGGGATTCCTAAGATCCGCAAGTGCATTTTGTTACCTTATCCGTTCTATCCGGCAGTATACCGTTACTCTGCCCATTTTATTCCAGCAGTATACCGTTACTATGCCCATTTCATCTCCCAAACACTTCCTTTCTTATTATTGGAATTCCATTTCCTAAACGTTCACTTTCCTGTTGTTGAAATTCCATTTCCTGAACACTTTCTTTCTTGTTGTTGAAATTCTATTCCCCAAACACTCCCTTTCTTGTTATTGAAATTCTATTCCAGCAACATTATCATTAAAGTTCCATCTTCCCTTTTCCAAAATGGATAGTCAACAGCAGCATCCTTAACCGCCACAACAACAAGAACCCTCTAATCTTGAGTTGGCTAACGCGGTCAACAGCCTAGCCAATTCACTTAATGATCTCAGACGATCTCAGGAGCATATACAAGCATCTCATGCTCAAATCCTACAACGACTAACTGGAGAAAGAAGGTCGAATGAAGCCGGATCTTCTACCCCGACTCTTAACCCAAGTGGCATTCCGCCTCTCGCAACAAAGCAAAGCTCAATTATACCCGGAACTAGTGGAAATACTGCTAATGCTACTATCACCACGCCAAGTGATACCAGCAACACTTCTTCACCAAATTTCATCACTAAGGAGCAATTACAAGAAATGTTCAAGCATGAAGCCGAAAGAGCCCATAGAAATGTGGCAGCTACAGAATTCCAACCCCCCTACCCTGCTTGGATTACTTCGAAGCCATATCCAAAGGACTATGTCAGCCCTTCATTTAAGAAATTTAATGGCAAGAGCGGCAATGCTAGAGAACATGTTATCAGCTTCCTTGATGATCTTGGAGTTTATGCCTCTGACCATGAGCTCTGTTTGAGGGAATTCTCTAAATCTCTTACCGATAGAGCCTATTCATGGTTCGTCAGCTTACCTGCCGGCAGTATCACCACTTGGGAAGAACTGGTGACAGTGTTCTGCACTAAATTCTTCGTGGCAGAACGTAACTTGGAGTTAGCTGACCTCGCTACTCTGAAGCAGCGGGAAAATGAGTCTCTTTCTCATTTTGTATGGAGATTCAAAGAAATTGCTCTCGATTGCAGAGAGATGGTATCTGAAAAGGGACTCATTCGCATCTGCATCAATAGGATGTTGACCCCATACTGGATTCACATTGAAAACCATGTCATCACCAATTTTGCTGACTTGATGTTTCGAGTCAACAACACTGAAGCATCTATGTCTCAGATGTACGTGCCAGCCCCTGTCCAGGAGACGCCATCGCAAGGTGCAACTAGAGCTATGCCTTACAAGCGAAAAAGGACGGTAGCTATGGTTGACCAACGCCGACTACCAAGGAGAGACCAAGATATCCCTCCGGCGATCCCATTTACCAACGAGCAAATTGACATACTTGTTCAAGCTTGGATAGAAGATGGAGATTTAATCTGTCCACCCAACACTAGACCGCCAACACCAGAGCAGTTAGCAAACCCACGGTTCTGCTTGTTCCACTGCAGGACCGGCCATCCTACTTCTGAATGTTATAGAGTCAGGAGGCATTATCTAATCAAAGATTGAAGAGGTGAAATATTGCATGACAACCAACAGTAAAGAGCAGAAGTCAACCCCTTTCCAAGACACGGAGGTGGCCAAGTGAGAATGTGCATCATCGAGGAATGCTCGAAGTCAGACCTGGCCCAGGAAAGTTCCTCCAAGGAGCAAGAAATAAATGATATAATACATAACCTCACGAATTCTCAAGTGTTCAAAAATCTTTTTGACACTCTCGAGTTCAATGACGAGGCACGACGAGAAGCCACTTCTGCTTTATTCAATATTTCTCAAAAATTTGGTTCGCAATGCTGCGCCGTCAACCACGCGGTAAAGCAAACTGCCAAAAGGAGTGAAGACACAATCACTTTCTCTTCAAAAGATGCCCAGGCTCCACACATGTTCCATAACAAACTGCTCTATGTAGAAGCCAAAGTGAATGAGTTACTTCTTAAGCGTGCCCTCATTGACAATGGCTCCTCTATCAATCTCATGCCATTAAGTACTTTCAAAGCCGCTAGAATCCCAGAAGACAAGTTAGTCCTCCAAACAGTGCCCTTGGTGACCTTTGTTTCTGACACTTTTAACACCAAGGGCTGTGTTAATGTGGATTTACAAATTGGTCCCATCAGAGCATCCACTAAATTCCATGTCATTGATGTGAACGTCCCCTATCACATCTTGATTGGAAGACCTTGGCTTCATTAACATCATGCAGTATCCTCTACCCTTCACCAATGCATAAAAGCTATTAAAGGTAAAAAGGAAATTATGATTCCAGCTACCAAGACCCCCTTCGCAAAAGAAGAAATTTTTTGGGCTGAATCTACCTTGTATGAGGATCTCACCGAGAGTGTCAACACTGCAAGACCTCGTGGCATCAATCTAGGTGATGCAACCAACACACCGTCTGGAGGTATGGAGATAGATCCGGTCACTCCCAAAAGGATCTTACTCCGAAAAGACATTCTTCCCGATGGTCGAACTGTGTATGGCTTCTGAAGGTGTGGAGAGGTCAGCAGTGGCCTCGCGAGCTCTCAAACAGAAAATGCCGAAGAGATAGAAGCAATTCCTCTCGCGCCTGACAAACTACAAGATGAACCTTCAAACCCGTAAGATGGACTGAAAAAGATTAACTTGGGTATCAATGGAGAGGAAAAGCCAACTTTTATCTCCGCTATTCTGGACGCTGAATTCGAAACTGCTTTACTTTCACTCCTCAAAGAATACCGCGATGTCTTCGCTTGGTCTTATAAAGATATGCCAGGGCTTAGTAGTAAGTTAATTACCCACAAACTTGCTACTAATCCCACTATTAAACCTGTTAAGCAAGCAGCCAGAAATTTCAGCCCTCAAATTCAGCTCCGAATTCAAAAGGAAGTCCAGAAGCTTCTTGATGCGGGATTCATCCAACCCTGTATTCATGCTATTTGGTTGGCCAACATCGTTCCTTTTAAAAAGAAGAACGGCCAAATTCGAATCTGCATAGATTTCCGTGATCTAAATAAAGCATGCCCGAAGGATGATTTCCCTCTCCCAAACCTTGACATGCTCATCGACGCCACGGCTAACCACGAAATGTTCTCCTTCATGGATGGATTCAGTGGCTATAATCAAATCAAGATGGATCCAGAAGATGCGATCAAGACGGCGTTTCGCACTCCTTTTGAAAATTTTTACTATGTGGTCATGCCGTTCGGACTCAAGAACGCTGGTGCCACATATCAGCGGGCTATGACTGCCATATTCCATGACATGATTCACAATTATGTCGAAGATTATGTAGACGATCTTGTAGTCAAGTCCCGAAAGCGAGAAATGCACCTCGACCACCTTAGAAAAGTATTTCAGCGCTGTCGTCAATATAACCTCAAAATGGACCCGCAGAAGTGTGCATTTGGTGTCTCTAATGACAAGTTTCTTGGATTTGTGGTACACAAAGAGAGCATTAGAATTGATGATGATAAGACCAAAGCTATAATCAACATGTCTCAGCCTCAAGACCCCAAGCAGTTAAGGCAATTCATTGGGAAGGTTTCCTATCTTCGGAGATTTATTCCTGCCTTAGCAACCATCATCAAGCCTCTGCACCAACTCACCAAGAAGTTAGTAGAATTCAAGTGGGAACTGGAGCATGACCGTGTATTCGGTGAAATCAAGAAAATCCTTACTCACCCACAAGTCATGATCACTCCGTCCCCAGAAAAAGAACTGCTTATCTATTTATCTGCCTCCGATGAAGCAGTTGGAGTACTCATAGCACAAGAGTCCAGCGGGCAAGAAAAACCAGTCTACTATCTTAGTCGACTGCTCAAGGGTCCGGAGAAAAACTATCCCTTCAATGATATGCTTTGTGTTGCACTAGCTTATACAATACAAAAACTCCGACATTACATGCTCACTCATAAAGTGAAAGTGATCACCAACTCCGACCCGATTAAGTTTCTTCTCCAAAAACCTATTCTCAACGGACGATATGCAAAATGGATGCTCATGCTTAGTGAGCTCGATATATCGGTAGAAAAACCAAAAGCGATCAAGAGTCAAGCTCTGGCTGAATTACTCAAGTATACCGCACACGCTTCTGATGGAGAAATACTCTCTGTGGAAGACAGAGAAGACCACTGGACATTATACTTTGATGGTGCCTCGACTCACAGTGAAGGAAGTGCCGGGATAGTACTCGCCAACGGTCATGGAGAAGTCTTCAAGAAAGCCGTCAAATTGGCCTTTCCCTGTTCCAACAATGAAGCCGAGTATTAGGCTTTAGCTATTGGTCTAGATCTGGCCAATGACATGAAAATCTCCAAACTAAGAATCTGTGGAGACTCTAATTTGATCATCAAGCAGTTGATGGAGAATTCGCAGTCAAAGAACCTGCTCTGCTCAAATATCGAGAAGAAATTCAAAAGAAGCTCCGCAGTTTTGCCAATTATGAATTGCAATACATTCCTCGATCACAAAGTAAGTACGCCGATGCTCTTGCCACTTTAGTGCTCAAAATCACTCCAACCAACGAAGATCTTATTCAAATCCCTTTGGCAATTAAGGCAGAACCTATTCCTTCAACGGCACCGTCCCCAAGTGATTGGACTTATTCTATCAAAGAAAAGATGGAAAAGCCTGACGCCCAGAGCCTCAAAGAGACCAAGTCATATGTTGTAATCAACAACCATCTTTACCAGAAGTTGTCCAGCGGCGTCTTGGCCAAGTGCATAGACACGACGCTCGGTGAAATAATCCTCCGAGAAATACATAACAAGACTTGTGGTCTGGAAGGTCCATCACTTATCCGTCGAGTCCAGAGGTCGGGCTACTACTGGCCTAACCTCAGAAGTCAAGCTGATGAGTTACAAAAAAATTGTCAACAATGTCAACTTACACTTGATCCCAGAGAAAATTGCTATACAGAATTACAAGACTGGAGAAAAATCTACATCGATTTTCTCAACTCCGGTCGAATGCCCGATGACGTCCCTTCGGCCATTCTAGTTAGACGAAAAACTGAGAGATTCTTCATCCACAATGGCTCTCTGTTCAGACGTAGCTTCCAGGGGAAAGCCCTAAAATGCTTAGGGCCAGCTGAAATTGACATAGCTCTCAGGGAAGTCCACGCTGGGGACTCTGGCGGGCATATGGGAGGCCGACGTCTTTTCGAGCAACTACTCATTATTGGCTACTATTGGCCAACTATGGAAAAGTATGCTATAGAGTTTGTCAGAAAATGCGAGGCCTGCCAAAAGTATGCTAATCTTATCCACGCCCCCGCTGTTGAAATGGGAAGTATCCATTTACCATGGTCGTTCCATACCTGGTCCATCGATCTCATTGGGCCTATATCTCCTCCTGCCAGAGGAAAAATCTGGATTCTGGCAGCTACTGAAAATTTTACTAAGTTGTCCAAGGCAATAGCCCTCAAAAGAGCCACTTCGGAAGCTGCCAGTAACTTTGTGAAGGAATACATCATTTGTCATTTTGGGATACCTCGCAGAATAATATCAGATAACGGGACACCCTTCACAGGACACCCCTTTCAGTCCCTATTGGAAAGATATCATATTTTCCATGGATATTCTACCCGATATTATCCCCAAGGCAATGGTGCGATTGAAGCCTTCAATAAAATCTTGGTGGCTATTATCAAACGAATGATCGACGCCAAGTCTATTCAATGGGATGAGTGCTTACCTCCCACGCTTTGGGCTTACAGAGCCACTAAAAATACCACTACCAAACAAACACTATTTTCAATGGTGTATGGAGCTGAAGCTATTTGGCCTGTGGAACTCTTTGTGCCCTCCGCAAAAATGGCGCCCTCCTCGGATGCCGCTGGAAGCACCCGAGAGTTCGATCTCGAAGTCCTTGAGGACCGACGAGATCAAGTTCAACAAGGGGTCTTATCTTACCAAAAGAAGTTAGCTCAAGCCTACAATCGACTAATAAGACCTCGCTTTTTTCAGGTGGGAGATTTGGTGCTAAAAGCCGCCGATCACATCATGAAGGTATTGCACGTCGCGAAATTCACTCCAAATTGGGAAGGCCCATATCAAATCGCTGACGTCAAGCCCAGTGGGTATTGTGTCCTCCAAGAGATTGACACTGGTAAACTCTCTCCACCCACTAATTTAAAATTTATCAAGAAACACTACACTTGATAAATTAAGGACTGCTATGGATAACCCTATGCCGGGGACTATCATTTTTACATGCACAAGCAAAATTGCCACCACTTTTTACTCCATGATGGGCATTTTTCTCTCATACATTCTTGTGCATTGACATTTCTGCTTTCCCCGGGATTTTATCCTATTTTCAAAAAAAGATACTATTCAGTCCTATTTTCCTAAAAACCAGCCGTGTCAAATACCCGATTCTCAGTACTGTTATACGAACATTTCAGAGTTTCCGTCAAAATATCTATCTTCCTTTTGACAAATTCTTTTATAAAACTCTGTCAAAATAAGAGGCTGTTATTTTCTACTACAAGCTTCTCTATTTTCAAAACTGAGATTGGTACACTGACATTTTCAAAAACTGGCTGTTTTCGAATTTTTCTGAAGTGATTTCTGAGTACTACTCTAGGTACTTTATGTTCTGAGATACTTGTAAAAGTCGTCGCAAAAAACATGAGAGATGTGAGATAAAAGCCATTGAAAAAGGCCAAAGAGATAAACTGACAAAAGTCATCAGTTTCAAAAGGGGAATGAGAAAGAGTTAGGTAGAAAAGTGAATATTAAACGCACTGAAAAAGTCAAAAAGGATAAAGTATCTCCATAACTAAAAGTCTTGGGTAGTCCTCAGAAAAAG
Source organism: Trema orientale (assembly GCA_002914845.1). Classification (NCBI taxonomy): domain Eukaryota; kingdom Viridiplantae; phylum Streptophyta; class Magnoliopsida; order Rosales; family Cannabaceae; genus Trema; species Trema orientale. Next base: position 1,363,095 of record JXTC01000033.1, read on the forward strand.
CTTCGAGGCGTTATCATGGCAAGGAGGAATTGAGGTAGCAAAGTAATGACCCCAGGCGTGGGCCCCCCTGTCACTGATCAGTCATCCTAGAAGCGGCTTGTCGCAATACCACCGGCCAAAATGCCAGATCTTCCATATCTGCATTTACCTCCAACGCAAGAGGAGCTATATCTTGCCGACTCCAACGCAAGAGGAGCTATATCTTGCCGACTCTAACGCAAGAGGAGCTATATCTTGCCGATTACCTAGGATAATGCTTTGCACTTTAAATAGCGGGCGAGTGTACCAGACCCTGTTCCTACACTACGAAGCAGCCTCAGTCCCGGGGGTCGCAGCAAGTTCTCCCCTGCCCGGTTGACCGTAAAGCGGTTTTTGGCGCAGTCTCTGCCAAAAGCCTGTCTCCTCCATAAGGGCGACGCTTAATTCCGCCCGGGTATGGCCATCCGAGCTGTACTTATTGCCCGAGTATGTGGACTATATTCTCACCCATACTCTGCCTCACCTCTTAAAACCTTATCGTCGTCTCTACGATAAGTGCTTATCTACATGTTCAAGTTTCTGTCCTTACATGTAGTCTTTCTTGCGTAGCTTTGCATATTTTTCTATGCAGATGTCAAATCCTTATCGGGCAAAGCCGATAAGTATCTTTCTACATGCTTTTAAAATCTCACATTTCTGAGTCTTTGCATGTAGCTCTCCCTGCATGATTTTAACATACATCCATGCAGATGTCAAAACCTTATTGTCACCTTTACGATAAGTACCTTTTCTACATGTTCAAAACTACTTTATATGTAGTCTTTCCTGTATAGCTTTACATATTTTTCTATGCAGATGTCAAAACCTTATCTGGCAAAGCCGATAAGTATCTTTCTACATGCTTTTAAAATCTCACATTTCTGAGTCTCTGCATATAGCTTTTCCTGCATGATTTTTTAAATACACGCATGCAGAAGTCAAAACCTTATCGTCACCTCTACGATAAGTACTTTTCTACATGCCTCTCATCTTTTGAGTCTCTGCATGTAGTTCATTCTCTTACTCCTAGTTGTGAGTTTTCCTGCATGATGATTTTTATACTTTTCCCATGCAGCTATTTTAAAACCTTATCGCTTCTTTCCCGATAAGTATCCCGCTATAAAACTCATAGTTTTACTTTACCATGAGTAGAATATTTCCTCACAAAGTAATAATTTCGGGATGTTCTTTATCTTATGAGGCATCCTTTCAAAACCTCGTGATTTCTGAGAATTAAAATCTCCTATATCTCTTGAAAAATTATCATGAGTGCTTTTCACGACTAATTTTTACGCAAATATTTTCCAAGCGTAATTAGTCACTTTTTGGCATCTCGCCTTTTCCACACTTTTTAAAGAATTCAGAGGGGTTGCCAAAATATTTTACAAAATTTCGGGGACTGGGTTTACCTCTCTCTGACAGTTATTTAAATTACTGGGGATTGTATTCATTCTAAAATATTATTTCCTTCCCCAGTAATTTATTTAAAACTCTGGGGACTTAATTTTATCTTCAAAATACCCCAAGTGCTTATCTTTCTTGGTTTGAATTTTATCTGGACTGATTCCTCTGTTGTGCAAGAAAATTGCTTAGAAAAACAAAAATGTCAAACTAAGCAATTCCGTCTCGAGAATTCCTCAGATGCCGTTTATGTTGCATGCATGCAACGTAAAGTCCACACTAAGCCACGGTATGTAAGCTGCTATATCAAGGCCCAATGGGCCGCCATGGCTTCAACAAGGTATGAAATCTGTTTTAGATTTTTACCAATGTCATTAGTAAGGCCCAATTATATTTTCACCACTTTTTGCTGGTAGAAAGTTTTTTTTTTTTTTTTTTTTTAAAAATGAGCACTTTTCATAAAGCATAAGTCTTGTGGTATAATTGTAGTATTCTGCCAAAACTCCTCATATTTCTTACAATCAGGTCAAATCTTTATGACCTATTTGATTTTCTAAAAATACCACTTTTTGTGCCTTATGCCATACCTCTATGCTCATTTTCCAGTTTGCTCATTTTTCTATTTTACAAGCATAATTTCTGAATAGGATATTTTTGCAATGCTCACTTTTGGGCCAAGACTTTTTGGGCCTTACTTGCGTCCCGAAATATCACTTTTGCATGACGGGCTATAATCCTTACACTTACTTCCTTATTTAGTCAATTATTTGCATTATCTTTATATGCATAATTAGACGTCTTGATATCAAAATTTTGTGTTTAAACGTGATTACCCTCATCATCACTTTGGGTTGTGGTCATGTTTGCACCAATATTGTCATTTTTCAAATCTCAAGCATGATGTAGAACCCGAAAATACCATTGCAATTTTTTTAAAATTCTTCACAAAAATTTTTAGGCCGGCACCCTTTGGTAATCCTTCTCTTACTTTAAACACCCTTTAACCCGTGATCACATTTTGTGATGATTGATCAAATTTTTGAATTTCCTTGCATTTTCGGACAAAATAGAGAGAGAGAGAGAATTTTTCTAATTCATAAAAATTTCATTTCATAAAATATAAAATTACATGGGGACATTTTGCATAAAATATAAAATTACATGGAATTAGCATGTTTTCTTCCTTATTCTAATGCTAATTCCCTTTCTAAAATTTCGGAGGATTACACTCCTCCATTTCTAAAACTCCTAACGGTTATGGAAGTCCAACCTCCATGACTGCCTTGTTTTGGGATTCGTAACCTAAAACAAGAATTTTTGATAACAAGTCATGACTCATTGGCCATGACTCGCTAATCTCCCTCTTCCCTCTCGCTGGAGACTTTGCCCTTGTCGATAGTCAATGGACAAGAGGAAAAGGCTCCGGTAAGCCAAAGAAAGAGAGAATCTTATGATCTCTGTCTAATCCTTAGACAAAGGTTCTAAAAGAACCCTCCTCTTAGATGTATCGACGACAATGTCGGTAGAAACATCTAAGAGCTTCCAAATTTCATTCGGGGATTTGTCACGACCCTTGAGCCGTGCTATGTCTCCTAACTCTTCAGCGGAGCCTTGTAGTACATCCTTGCTTCCCCAATCCGTGGTAGTACCCCACGTTGTCCCCATGTGGTTTGCTCGAGTCAAACCCGAGGACAATACCCTCAAAACTCTCCTTTTCATTTTAGCTCTTATGGAAAAGACTTGATTTTGTTTTAAGTTCTTTTCCATACTTCCTCTCTCTCTCTCTCTCTCTCTCTCCCTCTCTCTCCCTCTCTCTCTATTTCCGAGTACCCCTCCACTAATTTTCTTCTTCTTTTCGGGTCCTCTCTTTACCTCTTATTTTGTTGCCAAAATAACACAATGCATGGCTTAAATAACCATGCAAACCCGAAAGATCCTTCCCCTTTGAATTCTCCGCATCTCTCTCCTATTTCTAACTATTAAATCATGCATGTTACTTCAATAAAGGACCTGAATATACTTGCACATTAATCCGAAAAGGCAATGACATACCTTGCCACTTTTATTGTGAAATGACCATACAAGGAAGCTTGTGAGCCATGTGCACCGCCCTACACTCTCCTCTCCCTTTCTTTCTCTCTCTTGTTGTCCACTTGCATGATCATATATGCATTTAGCCGTGTAAACATACTTGAGTGTAAGAGGAGTATCTCGGGTCCCTCACCCCACTTGTGACCAAAATGGTCACTGTTCATGCATGATCCCTTTCTTACACAAAGCTGAAAAGCTTTGTTTTTCCCTCTTATAGCCGCCCAAGCTATATATATAGCTAAGGATAGGTGTATATCTCTCACACAACACCTCATCAAACTCATGCATCTCTCTCTTACGTGTTGTTTCAGCCGAAACAAGAAAAGAATATTCACCTTATTCTTTTAACTCATTTTGGCTCCACCATCTTGTCCTTATATCACTCTTTTAATAATTTGTATTGGCACAAAACCTGAAAATAGACTCGAGTACCGGTCGTTTCTTCAAACACATGTAGGTATACATATGAAATTTCGCATATAGTTTTCACGTGTCCTCTCTTTCTCATGCATGCATGCAAAATTTTCTCTTATCAAAGCATGCATTAATTCCTTTATAAGCAATAGAATATTTATGATAATATGCATATTTAATTATGTTAACTATGCAAATTGCTCATGCATGTGTTTTATTAATTTAGTGAATGTTCTCTATATAACTTTGCTAAATTAATCTGGACTCACTTTCTTTACTTAATATTCATTTTACAAATAAATAAGTTATCTGTACTCTATTATTTTGTGCTTAATAATTAAGTTATCTGGACTCACTTCCATGACATTGTGTGTTTGCTTTTCTCAAAATTAATGGGTATATTTACTCTCATTTACGTGAAGATGTAGTATTTCTCATTTACTTTTGCCTCGATTAAAATATGACCATATCTATCTACTATGCTTGCATGCATTCTCTCTTATTCACGTATATATTAAAACTAAGCTTTTTTATTTATATCACAATGAGCATACAAGGCTCGAGGAGGTATTCTATCTTCTTTTACAGAATACTCTCCTTACTAGCACACAAAAGAACTCAACCTAACGGTAGGAACTACGAGATCCGTGGTAACGTCGGTTCGGATATCTTCGAGACCCTCGCCGTCCCATGGAAGGTTGAGCACCATGAAACGGGGGTTGCGGCTCCGTATACGACGTCAACACCGGCACTGGAATAACACGGCTTCGAAGATCCCAATATAGCTCTCGCCAACGAGCGATCTCTTCATATGCTTCCATCAGATTCGTCTCCGCCATTTTGAGGCTTGCTTCCAAAGTAGCGATTTTCTGCTCAACGTAAGACTGGACCTCAGAAACATGCTCAAAAGCATGTGTGGCATGTATTTCAAGTTCCTAAATCCTCTGGACATAATAGTAAAGTTCGGCCCGAGAACGCAGTTGTATCTCGTTTAGTTGATCACTCAGCGCATTCACTTGAGCTTGGAGATTGTCCACACTAGCTTGACCAACCTGAGGAGATACTAGAGTAGGAGGAGGTGATGATGGTGAACCTATTATGATATCCAACGAACCACTTGAAGAGGAAGGCAAAGTTCTTGAGTAAATCCCCGACGAGTCTGAGTCCGGGCTAGGAGCCATGATCGAAACAGGAAGCAAATATATATGCTTGATGTACAACTGAGAGGAAGACATGACTCACAAGATGACTATGAGACTCCCCTATTTATAATGCTTGATGAGCTCCAGTGAATGGTCACATCCACCGTAGCTCAGGGGACTTAATGTTTTGGGTTTTCCTGATTTTTGGAATTAACCCTTAAGTATGATATTGCGCTAATTAATTATGGGATTAATGAGAACTAAGCTAGCTTATTCAAGACTACAAGTAACATAGAAAAATGATAATTGGCTCAAGAGAACGACACGTCGTTTAGGCTTGGATTACACGTCATCTGAAGTTTGCCACCCAAACCCGAACTACATGTCACTTGAGCTCGTACTAGACGTCGTTTAACTGTATCTCTCTATGTAAACTTCATATAGCTCGAACACAAGATGCCCCTAAGATTCTAGAAGTTTCTAGAACCCTCTAACTTGTACCTTAAGCTCTTGTGGCTTAATTACTTACAAGACAAATTCTTTGTCTTCAAGAACAAGCCGCCTAATAATTCTAGAACACTCTAGAATCCTCCAACTTGTGCCCTAAGATATTGCGGCTCAAGTACTTGCAGGAGGAAGCTGCCAAAGTCTTCTAGGAGCCTCCGGATGCTTCTAACTTGTGCATTAAGCCCTTGTAACACAAGGTGGTTTGGCTAATGTAGGGCTGCCACCTAGTCCCCTTGTTGTTGAAGTTCTCTTGTAAATCAAGGCAAATCTTGCCTATAAATAAGGGTGCTCACCCTTGATTGTAATCAGATTTTTTAGCTCATAATCTATAAAATACAATTTTCTTCTCTTTCACGCTCTCTCTCTCTCTCTTGTTCTTATTGTTGTCACTTTTGTGTTTGTCTTCTTGTCCAAAGTAACCTTCCTCCCTCCCATCTCATCTCACGTTTATCTTCAACCCAAGGCCTTAGAATTTATCTCTTTTATTGATCCTTGTTACCACCGTTATTATCTTCATAAGTCTAAACTTGGGCTTCAATTTAATCTTATATTACTACCATCACCACCTTCCATCCCTCTCGGCTACGCCCCTAAATCCCATCATCAATATATTATTTTTTTCTCTCATACATCCACCTTCCATAACACCACTATCATCAACATCATCAACACCATCTCCTTTGCTTTCTTCTCCACCCGTAGCCCAATATTCTAATAATAAAGAGTATTTAATGGTCTAGACCGCATTTCGTTGTATCTAGCACCTTCTTTTCCCAATTGGCAATTTTCGGTCTATTTTGGTCAATTCTCATTGGAGAAAGTTCAAAACATGGAGTTTGTTGACCAAAACTTGCCTAATATCTCAAACTACC
>JXTC01000033.1:1370465-1399668 GCA_002914845.1 Trema orientale
ATTCTTTATTTATTACTGCATTATTGTATTATTGTCGATCCGTAAGCTAGTTATCCCTGCAACCACCTGCGTACAGGGACGCTGTGGGAAGTGTCGTTCATCATTGCGACCGCCTATCGGGACTTCGATACGTAGTGTCAGCGTTGTGATAACACTTACGTTATTATTACGCCATTATCATATTAATTATTATTACATTATAAGTACGTTATCCCTGCAACCGCTAACGTGGCAAGAACGCTGTGGGAAGAGTCGTTTTATATCGACCGTCTATTAGGACTTCGACACGTAGACAGTGTTGTGATAGCTCTTACACCTGTACACTAACCTTAATCTCAATTTTCTTCTGTTTTGTTTTAATTAATCACAGGTCTCGTTAATTAATCAGAACACAAGGTCCGATACCGAACAACAAGTATATCGGGATTTAATTCAGATTAATGCTTATAAATTCGAACTTATTCCATTAGGGAAGATAGGATTTAGAGGAAATTTGATTTTTTATAGTATTTTTTTCAAAAAAATTGAAAAATCCTAGAATTTGAAATTGTTATGAAAAATCCCAGATTTAATTATAAAAATATCACTTTTAAAAGTATTTAGAAAAATATCACTTTTTATTGATTGATGAGGTACTTAAGGTAACTAGTCGATTTACCTGAGGTAACTTGAATAGTTACTTCAAATAATTGGATTAGTTACTCTAAGTAACCTAATTGGTTACCTCGAGTACCATTGAAAAATACCAAATTTAAAGAGAAAATAGTATTTTTCTAAATATTTTTTAAAAGTGTTATTTTTCTAATAATACTTTTAAAAAGTGATAATTTTATAAATCAATCCAAGATTTTTCAAAAAAATTAGTCCATCTGGGATTTTTCAATTTTTGGTATCTTGGGCCTGGAATTTTGTAAATATCCCTAGGATTTAGTGTCCGATACAAATATGAGGAAAAAAATATATCGTTCAAACAGAGTAATTAAATAAATACCAACGGGCAAATAGCAATAAGATAAAAGCAAGAACATTGAAAAGAAATGACATCATCACAAACAATGGCATTGACACTAACCTTAGATGTGAGACAATGGGCCAGTTTGGTAGAGCTGTATCTTTTAAGGAAAATACTTTTAGCTGTGCTGAAGGAAAAATCTGCTGTAGCATAAAGTAGCAGAGTGTTTGATAAACTGTAATTTTAAAGTGCTGTGACTTGAAAAAACTATATTAAAGTGTTTGGTAAACTGTATGACTGAATTGTTGTGAAAATATAAAATAACTAAAATAAACATCATTATACAATTATGCATATTTATAGAAATAACTTATTGATATTTTTTACAATTATGCATATTTGTACATATTAAAGATATAAATACTTTTTATAAAAAAAAAATTGATATGAAAATAAACTTAGTTAAATCAGTTACTCAATTAAATTTATTTTATTTTATTTTATTTTACTTTGTTTTCATCTAAATTTAAAATTTTAATAAAGAATCAATTTAGTTACTTCAAAATAATTAATATGAAGAGTATTTTAGTCAATTATGATTTAAATATATTAATACTTTTTTCAAAAAAATTGATATGAAAATAAATTCAATTAAATGTGTGGCATTTTTACTTTTAAGTTAGGGTATTTTAGCTATTATGATTTACTCATTAAAAGATAGTGTAGATTCCTACATAATCTAAAAGCCAAAGTTGCCTTGTAGTTTTGTCAAAAATTATTGAATAATCTGATTTTCAGATTTTTACCAACCACCTTTTAGCTCATAGATTGTTCGAAAAGTATTTTTAGCTTGTTAAGAAGCTAAACCAAACGGGCCCAATATTTTTGAGGAAAATGATATTAGAAAAGCTAGAGAACGTCATAAAATGTCCTTTAGTCTGTTTGGCTCAACTATTTTATTCTATTGGAATGGAAAACTTATTTGAATGAGTATTTGTTTCATTAACTCTAGTTTTTCTATTTAAATGGTCTTTTAAAATGTGTATTTGTTTTAACAATTTAATTTTTCTATTCAAATGGTCCATCAGTCATATCAACTATTGGAGAACCATGATCTCATGGCCCTTATTCTTTTCACATTCCATGTCATCCCACTAATATGTTAACAACTCAGCAATTTTTTCCACGGAAGCATCTTAACAGAAATCCTCACAATAGCATCGCCCCTTCACAAAAAAGCAACAAAGTCATTATCTATCATATATTTTATTTTGTTTTCTTCTTTTTTTTTTCTTTTTTAATATTTTAATAAAAAAAGCTACTTTATTGATATGACTCCTACAAAAAAGAATTCAATACACTTTCATCTCTCTTTCTATATGTAATAAAAAATCTCATTATTCAGTTTTGAAACACAAATTCTTAGATCAATATATATATATATATATATATATATATATATATATATATATATATATATATGGAGGACTTCTATATGGTTACAATTTTTTTGTGACCATGAATGGGTACTAAAAAAAGTAGTGATAGCATTAAATTTTTTTGATGGTAATAAATAGCATTAAATTTTTTGGCCAACCACCAAACTAATCACCACCGTAGGATATTAGATCTAACGGCTTAAACCATTGTAACCATCCATGGGTAAATATTGTTGTAACCATTTAAACTAAACCCATATATATATATACACATATATATAGGTTGCCAATCCGGTAGGTATTTTTTTTTTCACGTATACTTATGTGTAGGTATTTTTTTTTAGCCGTTGGATCATCATTTAATGGTGATCCAACGGCTATAATGAGGTGTATGAAAAGACGTGCATCATTAATGCTATTTCTCTCTCTTACTTTTTACAATAAAAAAATGTGCAAAATAAATTTTCATTAACCAAATTGATACCTATGTATATGTAAAAAAAAAAAAAAAAAAAAAAACCTACTGGATTGGTGCTCATATATATATATATATATATTATATGTATGTGTTTAGATCTTTTCGTTTCTAGGTTGTTGAAAATGGAGCTCGGACGACGGCGATTCCGAACCTCCGATAATGATTTCTGGCCTATTAATCCAGATCCACAAATACTTCGTTCGGTAAGATACTACTCTAAAATCCTGATCACCTTCTTTTCTATACAAAATCAATTTTAATTTTGTTTCTAGACAAAATCAAGTTTGACTCATTGATTGTATTTCTATACAAAGTCAATTTTGATTGTAGGAGTGAGGATCGATTTTTAATATTCTTTGAAAGGTTATTGAAAACTCTATCTTCTTGCAGGTTTTGTATACAGTTCAGAGGAAGGATTCTTAAAAAAAACTTGTGACTACTAGGAAATAACCTTGCATTTGGAACATTTGAATAGTAATAGCTCAGATTTATTGTTTAGTTTTGAATTTTACCCAGAGAATGGTAAAGATTGTTTTCAATTGTTGGCTATGTAAGACTATTAATTCTTTCTGTAAATTGCAAAACTGATTTAAGATATGTACTACTTATCGTCGTCGTCTCCAATTTCAATTGCTAGATCGGACATCTATTCTAAGGATTTGGCGAAGTCCCTTCTCTCTGAAGCAATAAGTATTGGTATTTAACTTTCATGAGTAAAGCAGTCATCATAGTCTACTACATAATGTATTTTAAAATATTACATATCCCTAAACCAAAATAAGTCCCTAAATGTAATACTAGAAAAATTGTATTAATGAAAAAACTTCTCAATAGATCCAAATCCTTGAAATATTATTGGACATAATTCAGCATGTTCAAATAAGGAAAAAAAAAATTAAAATGTATCCTCATATGAACTGCTAAATAATTTCATTTGCATATCAAATATATACTAACCTGTTGTAATAATTCAACCATACTTATTTTTTCACTCGAATCTCCAGAAATAACATTAGGTTGAATCTGCAACAATTGTAAAAGAAATTCAAAAAAAAAAAAAAAAAACTAAAACTAAAAAAATCAGATCATGGCTTACCATTGGAATGGATTTTTGTGTCTTGGATGAGAATAAAAGGGATGAGATATTTTTGAATGGGTCTATTCTAATGCCCCCATTTTAATTATAACTCATTCCACTGTTTTTCCATTCAAATATTTCTCATTCTAATTATAGCACATTCTAGAATTTTCATTTAAATACACCCATTCAAATGGGTAAGCCAAATAGGGCCCTTGTATTTCAATCTTTTTTTTTTTTAATCACACCCTTTTGTTTTAACAAAAGGAAATCATCACTAAAATACCCTATGTTTTGAAAAAATGTAAAAAAAAAATATTGTGTTTTTGAAAATTCAAGATAAGTACCTTCTATTTAACGAAAATTATCACTAAAATATCCATTTTTTAAAAAAATGTGAAAAAAAACCTTTGTACTATTAAAAATTCAAAATAAATATCTTTTATTTGAATTATCATATCATTTGCTACCTTCGACTAGTCAAAGGCTTTAAAAAAATTAGTAAAATTAACATTTTATCCATATTATATTATTTTAAGAAATACACCACATTTAAAAATGAAGGGAAAGAAAATATACATGGTCTAAAACCTCTTAAAAAAAAAAAAAAAACTCTTCTCTCCATTATTGTGGCACAAATCTAAAAAAGAAAAAAGAAATCTAAAAGTGACAAAAATTTCCCAAAATTTTATATATTTTTTTCTTGTGTTACAACTATGGAGGGAAGATTTGTTTGTTAGACCATATGTATTCTCTATGCTTTCATTTTCAAGTATGGTGTGTGTCTTAAATTAATATAATAAAGAGGTAAAATGTTAATTTTACTATTTTTTTTAAAAGCCTTTGACTAGTCAAAGGTAGCAAATGATATGATAATTCAAATAGAAGATATTTATTTTGAATTTTTAATAATACAAAGGGTTTTTTTTCACACTTTTTCAAAACAGAAGGTATTTTAGTGATAATTTTCGTTAAACAAAATGTACTTATTTTGAATTTTCAAAAACACAAGATTTTATTTCCACATTTTTTCAAAACAGAGGGTATTTTAGTGATAATTTCTCTTTAACAAATATTGAGAAACTAATTGAATTTGATTTTTTGTTACAAATAATCTTGTAATTTAACTATTATTAAAATCTAACCTTTTCATATAAAATAAATTAGAAAAATTAATAGAAAATGACCAAATACTCTTAGTCAATAGTAGATTTAGGTTTTTATTACGTTTTTACTGTATTTTGATACAAATAGTTATTTAGAAACTATTCTTTTTTTTTTTTTTTACTTATAAGATCATTTGAAAAATTGAAATATTGTTTATAAACTATTACAAAATAATTTTTAAATTCATCTTAAATCTAAATTTACCATTTACAATTCTAATATAAAGCAATTTTTTAAAAAAAATTTAAAAAAGAAAATTTAAACTTGGAATTGGTGGGCTGCTCCAAGCCCGAACTGTAGTGCAACATTTGGGTGAGACTCTAAGGCCCAAGTAGGAAGCCACTTAGTGGGCCTAAGCCTAAAAAATAAATAAATTTAATGGCCACACATCAGATATTAAATTGATAAGAACAGATACTGCACTTGATCTTAGCAAGATGCCGAGAAAGGTATGAATCGAGAGAGATGGAGCCTTTATTTCTCAAATAATTCTCTTACCTTTTAGTGAACTTCTGATGTGGGACAATAACTCAAAACGGCCGCATGAATTTAATCATTAGTAGTGGTACAAGAATCACTAAAGAGACACTCTGTTCAGTGTCACAATTCTTGTAAAACCAAAACAAAATGCATTTAATCAAGTTGGCTATCTTGTGGGATAAAGTATAGTTTTTACAATCAAATATGTTTGTTCTAAAAAATAAATAAATAAATAAAAGGCCATGAGTGAGCTTTGAAATGACAACTATCATACTCCTTGAGGGGGTATTATAAAAAAAAAAGTACTCCTTGAGGGGGAAAAAAAGGTCGGTGGAATGTATTTAATTTGTCGAGAATGAGAACTTTAACTATATTTCGCTAATAAGTTTATTTCTTTAGAAAAAGTCATTTGCTAAATAGATATGGCCAAGCTTTTTAAAGCTGCTTCTCCCGATTGAGTCCATAGAACTCCAAAAGATATGTACGTCATCCCACAGGGACTAATTCCAATTACGATATCAGAACTCAAAAAGAGGCAGTACTTATTACCACTCTTGCCAATCATAATCATTCTAGAAATACCTGCATCTCTAACTTAAGTTATAGGACGCGTCTGCATCTCTAACTCAAATTATAGAGCGCGTCTACAGTAGGAACGTCCCTACGTAAGACCCTGTTTATACACCGTTTGATGGGAATCTGTGTATAAACAGATTCTCTATAGATTCCTATCAAACGGTGTATAAACAGCGGACTTATGTAGGGGCGCCCCTACTATAGCCGCCTCCCAAGTTATAACAATAACTTTTTTAGTAAAATTTCATTTGCAGATCTGTGTACAATTCCTCATATTATCCACATCCAACAATTTGTTATTTTAATAGTTAACTTATGCATTTTTTTAAGTAACAAATATCATAGGCTTTTTTAAAGACAGAATATTATAAGTTTTAGAGCAAAGCTCAAAGGTATTTTTAAATGGACAATTGGCCTATCCTTGCAAATTAATACAATATCGAAACCAAGAAAGTACGATTGAACGACAAATCAATATGTGCTATAGCCTATAGCTAAGAAAAAATTCTATGGTACATATAAGAAAAAATTCTATGGTTCTCCTATGTGCCCTGAATATTTAATTTTTAACTAAATATAGGCTAATACAACACAGAATTTAAGAACTTATGGGAAAATCACCGATTTTCAAATCCACTGAAAAATATACACATTTTATGGTGGATATGTTACCCGATACATCCAGACATAAACTAAAAATTTTAAAAACATAATAAACACTCTTTAAAATCAAGTGTCCAAAACAGATAGAAACTCTAATTTTCGAACAATTTAATTGTAACAAATGATGGAAGAATATTTGGTTCTGGTGCCATCATAAGTTTGGTTACGTACCTATAACCATTTAAGTTGGGCCTCCCGAACTCTGTATCGGCCTATTATTTGGGCCAAGCCCATTTATTACATGGGTTTATCAAACCAGAAAGGGCTTCTTACAAAATTCCAGGATCAAAGTACCCAAATTTGAAAAATTGGAAATTAGGCCTTGTACAGCAATTTTTGAAGGAAAAAAAAGGAGAAAATTTGATTTTTATGATAATTTTTCAAAAAACAAAATTGAAAAATCTCGGATTTCGAAATTCTTTGAAAAATCCCGGATTTTAATAAGAAAAATATCATTTTTTTAAAGTATTAATGAAAAAAATACTTTTATTAATTAATGAGATACTTGAGGGAACTGATCAAGTTACCTGAAGTAATCTGATTAGTTACTTCAAATAACTAGAAAAATTGGAAATTAGGCCTTGTACAGCAATTTTTGAAGGAAAAAAGGGAGAAAATTTGATTTTTATGATAATTTTTCAAAAAACAAAATTGAAAAATCTCGGATTTCAAAATTCTTTGAAAAATCCTGGATTTTAATAAGAAAAATATCATTTTTTTAAAGTATTAATGAAAAAAATACTTTTATTAATTAATGAGATACTTGAGGGAACCGATCAAGTTACCTAAAGTAATCTGATTAATTGCTTCAAATAACTAGATTCATTACCTCAAGTACCATTGAAAAATATCAATTTCGAAGAAAAAATTGTATTTTTCTAAATATTTGTTTAAAATGATATGTTTCAAAAAAACTTTTAAAAAGTGATATTTTTCTAAATCAATCCAGATTTATCAAAAAATTCAGGCCATTCAGGATTTTTTAATTTTTGGTCTTTTGAGCCTGTAATTTTGTAAGAAGCCCAAAAAAAATTAGAAAAATATGATGGGCTTTGTTTTCTGTAGATTTAGGTTTCTAATAGAACAATACCATTTTTTATAAAAATATTTATAAATGATTTTTTAAAATCGTAACTAGTAATCGGTAACCAGTTTTCAAGTACTAGTAACTAATAATCAAAGGTATTTATAACTAGTATATAACTAGAAATTAGTAACCGGTAACCATTTTTCAGAAACTGATAACTAGTAACTATTTTAAAAATAATATTTTTCTAAAAATATTTTAAAAAGTGATATTTTTCTAATAAAAACCGTATGGGNTAAATATTTAGAAAGATACCACTTTTCTTCAAAATATGTATTTTTCAATGATACTCGAGTTAATCGGTTGGGTTACTTGGGATAGGCAATCTAGTTATTTGAGATAATCAGTCAAATTACATGAGATAACTTGATTGGTTACTTCAATTATTTCATCATTTAATAAAAAATGATATTTTTCTAAATACTTTTAAAAGTAGTATTTTTCTAATTAAAATCTGAGATTTTTCAAATAATTTTAAAATCTTGGACTTTTCAATTTCTTTTTGAAAAATTACCATAGAAAATCAAATTTTCTCGACCATAATTCCTTCTTATTGATTATTTGTTAGAATGTCCTTTTTTTCTAGATCAAATTAAAATATGGTCGCTTTTAAAATTTATTTAATAAATGATTTGATAAAGGGCTGTTTTATAATTGATCTATTTTTTGAAAAGTAAATCAATTTTATACAAAAGAAATCAATATTATTTATCTATTAAATATAAAAAAACTATTTTTCAAAAAAGTTTCAAAATTCGCCCATTGTTTAACGGTGTTTGAAAAATAATTACTTTTCAAATAATGATCTAAAGTTCAGCCATTTGGCTTAAAAGCCCTTTGAATCAATAATAAACAATGTTGAATAGTGTTTGAACCATGGCTTGCATAAGTGATTTGAGCTTTCTTGGGTTTATATATATATATATAAACGTGCTCCTCAAGGGAATATCATTAATTGAAGCAAAATGTTTTAAGTTACAATGCAAGCATAAGGATTACAATTTCAAACTCCTAAAAGAAATGAGACGAAAAATGGATCATAAATAAAATTAAGAACAAATATGTTGGTTACCTTAATTTTTCAAGAGAAACATATAACAAGGATTATTAGCAATCTATTGCCTTCAACACTTGTTCTAAGATGCTTTTTTGGTGGGTAGACTATACGAGGCTAACACCAATTGAGATCCATGCCTGTAGAAAAGAAAATAAAATAAAAATTGGCCACTAAACAGGTCTAGATCTGAGAAGAAACCTCAGATTTAAGATCCTGACCTGACTAAAATCTACACAGAAGATAGTACTACAAGTTAGATCTAGATTTATAATTATTAAAACTGAAAAAGAAAAAAAGAAGCAAGGAGGAGTAGGAAGAGGATGAAGAGAGAAGGCCGGAGAAAGAGAAGGAAAGAATCCCTCTCCAGCCCACTGACTTTTTTGTTGGGAGGAAACACAAGTAGAGAGAGAGAGAGGCTATTATAAGTTTAATAATTTCAAATTTAAGCCTTCCTGGATTTTTAAGTCCCGGAAAATCAATTATAAATGTTCTCCAAATCTATCAAAATTTAAAACTAACTAAAATTAGCAAAATTCTACTAATTATATACAAATTGAAGGAGTAACAAAAGGTTTCCTCGAAAAAGAAAATAGTATTATCTCAGGCTTTTAAATATATATATATGAGTATCAATCCAGTAGGTATTTTTTTTTTAACATATACATAGATATCGTTTTAGCTAATTAAAATTTATCATGTATGTCTTTTTATAGTAAAAAATAAGAGAGAGAAATAGTATTAATGATGCACGTTTATTCGTGCATATCATTGTAACCGTTGGATCACCGTTAGATGATGAATCAACAGCTAAAAAAAAATCTATACATAGGTATAAAAAAAAAATATCTACTAGAGTGGCAACCTATATATATATGCTTCGCAATGATACACGATATGCTATGCTGCGCAATTAAAAAGATTAATTCAATGATACACGATATGCTATGCTTCGCAATTAAAAAGATTAATTCGATTTAATAAGATAAATCATTTTTGATCCTGCATTATTTCTCTTCCTTAATACCCTGTTTACTTGGTTATTTTTTCCATGCAAACGATAAGATGACCTAATTACACATAAATTAAGTTCTTGTTATTAATTTAAAGCGCATATAGCTGTGTTTCACATGTAAGATTGCCTTATCGTCTCTCTGTCTCTTCTTCTTGATTATATATATATATATACTAGTAATAATAGTACGTGTTATACTACTTTTTAATAGTAATAAATGAGTAATTTATTAGGGGTATAATGATAAATATGCTACCATCTACAAGTGATAAAATTTTAAATCATGGTAAATAAATCATATACCACATCTTAATAATGATAAATGAGTAATTTATTAGGAGTATAATGATAAATATGCTACCGTCTACAAGCAATAAAATTTTTTAATTCATGCTAAATAAATCATATACGGTAGTAAATGAGTTATTTATTAAGGGTATAATGATAAATACAAATCATTACTATTAAAAAAGAAATATATTTGTTAATAAAATCAAAAAAGGGATATCTATCAAACTATACCTTCAAAAATGGGGTATTTTGTTCAATCCCCTATTTTTGGCATGGCTTAAGGTGATAAAATATGGGCCTGGTCCAAGAAAGATGAAGGCTGAAAAAGGCCATAAGATTAAAAGAAAAAAATGCAGAAATAACAAATATACAAATTAAAAATATTAAAAAATAGGTAAGTAACTGGAATAATACACAGAAATCAATGCTATATATTACTATAGGGGATCTATTTGTTTATTTTCTTTATTTTCTAATGCACTTTGTGTAATCTAATTGGATACCGATGTGAGATTGATTAGTCACTTAAATATTATACAGTTTATTTGCCAATTGAGTGAGGTTAGGTCAATGTTAAAACTAGGACATGTACGGCATCTTTAGAAAAAATTAGAAAAATAGGATGACTCTTTTTTTTTTTGATACGGTACATTTTTTATTAGAAAAATACTATTTTTTAAAAAATATTTAGAAAAATATCATTGTTTAAAATATTAATTAGTAACCGATAACCATTTTCGAGTACTGATAACTAATAACTAAAATTATTTATAACTGGTAACCATTTTAAAAATAGTATTTTTTCTAAAAGCTTTTTAAAAAGTGATATTGTTATAATAAAAACTGTACCAAAAAAAATTGACTTCCATATTTTTCTAATTATTTTTTTGTTTTTATTGGTAAAAGTGTTAGAAACCCTAAGTCAATTAGTCTAGTATTCTTGGGAGTACGTGAGAGGGAAAGGTTCGAATCCTAGTTAAGCTGAGTTAATGTATAAATTTTAGAGTAAATGGCAAAAAATACTATGATTTTTAGGTATTCTAAAATATATACCTTAAGATTTGGACTCCGTAAAATAATACACTGAGATTAAAATTTTTTGAAAATTGATATCTCAGATTGACTTTTTGAATAACTTTAATAATTAAAAGATAATAATACCATCAAAATTAATGAGAATAATAAGGACTAATTGAGTTTTAATGATGGATATTATGTCTTTTTGTTACTAAAAATGGTCAAAAAATCAGTGCAGAGTATTAGTTTTCACAAATTCTTAATCTTAGGATATTATTTTGCAGAGTCCAAACTTCA
The DNA here is from genome assembly GCA_002914845.1 of Trema orientale. Classification (NCBI taxonomy): domain Eukaryota; kingdom Viridiplantae; phylum Streptophyta; class Magnoliopsida; order Rosales; family Cannabaceae; genus Trema; species Trema orientale. The sequence goes on from JXTC01000033.1 coordinate 1,382,060, forward strand.
GAATTTAAATTGCAAAAAACTCAAACTTCAGTGTATTTTTTTGCAATTCACTCTAAATTTTACAATAAAAGTTAAAAGAAAATTGTCTACTTTATTTAATTGGCTCTTTAATCCAATATAGAAAAATATAATAAAATTGTTTTGAGAGTCGTGGATTTATTTGTTAAATATATACTAGTATAGCAATTTATTTATTTTATCTTTAACAAAAATTGGCCTTCAGACGCCAAACATTATTTTTAGAGAAAACAATAACATATCCGACTTTTGTTTTTCTGCTAATTGAAAATATTTTTATTACACGTGCATTAAAGAAAGATCAACTAAATTTTTTGAGGTTTTTTTTTTCTTTTAACTTCTATACTTTCATAATTTGGGTTGCTATCGTAAATAAAATCTTGAGTTTTTAATTATATCAAATAAAATCTGTTTGGATTACAAAATTCAATCAAATTGCACTGCAAAATAAGTCAAATGATTGAATTGCACTTGGTTTATTTGTTTTATAGTGTCATGTGTTATTTGTGAGGCTATTCTCATTGCTAAACAGTATAATTAGGACGAAAATAATATTGTTCTATATTAAAAAAAAAGTTGATATCTTTTAGTTGAGCAAAATAAAAAATGATTCAAAAAAAAAAAAAAAGAACAACAAATGTAGTCGTTTATTTGTAACAAATTTTAATCAAATGGTTATTTCGGGCCAAATTTAACTGGATTTTAAATCTCAAAATTTTATTTAATATAATATTAAACTTAAGGTTTATTGCTAGAATTTAAATAATCCACCATTTTATTTGATATAACTAGAAACTAAAATTTTTGTTTTTTCTAAAACAAAAAAATCCAAAGATTTTGTTTCTTCTTATAACTACCCTATACGCATCCAACGACAGTTTGATAATGAATCAACAAATAATAATAAACGGTTGAGAAATATATTTAACAATGTGATCATATGCTTGACCATATGCACGTAATTTCCTTCCAAAATGTGTTAGCCTTTAATTTCATAGTTGAATGTAAAATACGTATTTTCATATTAATTGAATAGATTTAGAGTCAGAGTGAAGTTAAAAGTGACAATTACATTTCGTGTATAGGTAAGATATTCTCAAATTGAAGTAGATTTTTTTTTTTTTGCTTTTGAACTTGGACCTGGATTTTGGAGGGAAAAAAATTGCGAAGAAAAAATCGGGAAAAAATAAATAAGAAAATATATTTTCTAAAAGTTTATAGAATTTTATTTTGACACTTTTAGTTTTACTAGTTAATGTGTCAAAATTCTATATACTAGAAAATAATATCAAATTAAATTCTCGCTTTTCTTGAAAAAAAAATGACTATTGTTTTTCGTTTCAATCCAAAGAAGAGAAAATGAAATACCTTGAAATCATTTTTTTCTTTCCATCCAAAAATTCAAGTTCCAAACGAAGCCATGTAAAAGAGATTCAAAGTAAGAATCCTCCACGGTGAGAATGGGTATTGTTGTTAACAAGCTGATGCTTCCAATAACCACAAATCAAAATACAATTTACATTGATTAGTGATCAAAATAGGTCATTGGGGAAGTATGTATATTTAATTTATGTAACAAAAAGAATCTTAAAAATATTTTTTAATCGATCGCGTTGCCTTTTCATGTACCCAAATGTAACATTTAAGTCTGAAGGGTACACTAACACTACAGAGCAAATCTAAGTGAGAGCCCCGAAAGTCTAGATTCAGTCATTCAGTAGCCATATTCAGCGCGTAGAAACTTCGGAATTTAAACTTATCCCCCGCTTTGCATGTTTTGCACGTTCAACGTTCCAATTGTGTTCCATAATAATGATTATTATACATTTTGTGTAATTTCAAATAAATCTCCTATAATTTTTTATTTTTAAATTTAAGCATATATTCTTAAATATTACATTTTAACTCTTGAGATTTAACATAAAATTTCAATTTCACACTAACTTGTAACATTTCATTTTATGGAAAATATTTTAATTAATGAAACCACTATCATTAAGAGTTGTGAAAACATAAACTATTTTGAAAAGTTTGTGTACCAATAGAAATTTGTTGTCAAACAATTCAAATGAAAAAAAAGAAAAAACACAATATATTTATGCTAATTTAGAAGCTCTTTAGAAACAAAGTTTGTTTCAATACATTAAAGAGTTTATTTTGATTAATAATTATTTTTTTTCCTAAAATGAGAGGTTCATAGGTGAAAATATAATTTTCAAGAATCCATAGTTGATTTAAAAGAAAAAATTAAAAGTACAGCGTATATATTTGTAATTTTTTTTTTAGGAAATGTATATAAGTGTAATTGACTCATATTATTTTTCTGGACGGGTCTATTGACACCCCCTTGTTTATTCTCCAAACCCTCTTTCTAAAACCACACACCTAAAAATTTTTTAAAAACTAACTACTACTTTCTACACCCTTATTTTTTCCAAAATTATCCTTTAATTTATTTTTTTTCCTTCTTTTCCCACCCCTATACTCTCACGTTCTTCCTTTCTCTTCCACGCTTTACCCTTACGTTTTTCTCTCCGTTCATATTCATCACAGGTGTCTAGATCTTAACCATTCCGGTATTGGCAAACATTAAGATCTTGATCATCAGATTTTGTGCATATCAAGGATAGTACATCTTTATCATTCGGATGAAGAGCAAGTGGATGCCAAAACTCGTTTGGCTTGCTCCTTCTCATTAGTTTTCTTTTTCATCATTTTTTACTGCTCTTTTTCTCATAGCATAATTGTTTATGCGCTTCATCACTATTTTTTCAGAAACTGAGTGCATTTGGCTGTGAGGAATCTGTTATTATGGGAGGGGTGTGTTTGAGAAATTAGGTTTTATTGTGTATTAATATATAAGGGTATTTATGTTAATTTATAAAGGGATATTTTTAGTAAATAACTAATTAATTAAAAGAAGGGTGTAAGGGGAAAAAAAAAAAGAGGTGGCAATAGAGTCACCCTATTTTTCTGAACTTACCACCTATAGAAAAGTCCTAGATTAGACATAACGCGTGTGCTTTTGCACGCCCCAGTTGTACTTTTATTGTTTTCTATTTTTTGTTTAAGAATCGAAATTCGATCAACTTTTTCTTTCCAGGGGTTTAAAAATAAATTTTCATAGTTTAGAATAATCTTAGCTAGATAATTAATCTACCATAAAAGTTTAATTTGTTAGGAGGTGTGCTAATGATAGCACTGTATATTCGTAATAATCTTGTGTTCAAGTTTCAAACATAAGGCCAAAATTTGTTATATAACGAGTGACTCTCAAATAAAGGATGAATGGAATAAATAGATAAACTATAATATGAAGCCCGATGGTAAGTTGGTAACCATCCCATTATTGTGAACTTTCATGTACAATTGATGAATTGATTTTTCTCTGTATGATACGATTGTTATTTATTGGAAATTGTTCACAGAAGTATTGTTAACACAGAAAATTTATGTAGCCGCAGTTAATAGAGTGTGTGCGAAGTGATAAAAAATAAAGTAAATAAAGAGACATAAGGATTTTATAGTGGTTTAGTGCAAAAAGAATGAGCTTACATCTACAGTTCTTTATTATTTTCTGGAAAATTACAAAAATTTTCTAAGTCTCAAAGTGAGAGCAAAGAGAGGATTATAGAGGGTAAGTATATAGTGAAGTGATTGTGAGTAATAAATAATGAGGCTGAACCCTTTTTATATAAATGAGGATAACTCAGTATTTTCCAATCGTGAGAATGAGAACTGTACAATATGAATACAATTTCGGATAACACTACAAAATTAGGTAATAATATAGATGGATTGCTTAGTCTCCACGCAGGAACTTGTTTCCTCTTTTTGCAAGTTATATGTTTTTGTGAAGCTCTGTCTAGCTTCATTTTATTGTCGTATCAGATCGCATTGTTTATTCGAGAGAGGTCGCACATTGATTGTGAAGATGATATGCGATTTGGTATTTTTGACTCTAAACCAATTATCGAGTTTCCTTATCTGGCATTTACTATCGAGATATATAATATAGATTTAAGATCGCACGACAAATATAAAATCTAGAATATAGGAGATTTGAATTCAGTAGCAAAGGGAAACGATAATTGGAGATTTGCATAAACTAATTAAGTTCATATCGGTTTATCCATTAGCTTTTTTGATCTTATAATTTCATAATCACATTATTCCTCTTTATTTTTTTATTTCAGCTGAAAAATCACTTCTACAATTCTACTTACCTGATTCTTATGTTTTCCGAACTTCCAATAGCCTGGATATTATAAAGGAATGAAGAAGAAAATATTTTTGAAAAACTCCGTATTGTTTAGATACCCTTTTTCACTCTTTTTTGAAGGAAAAAAAAAAAACAAAGGCTTGAACAATGCTCATAGCTCCTAAGATTTGAGGTTATATTTTTTACTTTAAAAAAGAAATCATTTTTTTTTTCTAACAAAACAATTACAAAATTACCTTGGTAGTAACGAAAATGATGGCATTGGCTCACATCCTTCTCACCCTTTTATACTCGATACTATATTTAACTACCATCTCTAATTTCAACAAGACAACTAACTAAGTAAACAACCCACCAAATTGAGCAAAAAGGATCTTTGTATTTTAGGAACAAAATCCAAACCGTTGTAAAGTAATTTTTTCTTGTGGAATCTAAGTCTAATTTTGTACAAATTTATGCTTATCAGTTAGCACTAAATTTTGTGAAAGTAACACTTATTATACTTATTCTCTTTTGGGATCATCACAAAAACGTTGAGGAAAAAGTTGAAACTTCAAATGATTTTGCCACGTGACGTGACGTTGGCAAAACGCGTTGAACTTTTGGGGACCATTTAAGAATTTTTTGAAAAAATCCAATTCAAGCCGGTGATTTTAAGTTCCAGTGGGACCCAATATGTTGTGCACCACTTGAGCGCAACTCTTTTTAAAGCGCGTGAACTGTGTTTTTCTTAGATAAATATGGATGCCCATTGCCCAACTATAACCCTACAAATATCACCGGCAAATGGAAAAAGGTGCCCTGAAATGACCGAATTGTCCATCGTCGGTGTGAAACGGCATGGGCAAGTTGCGAATGAAATGTTTAAGGAGGTGACACATTACCTTCACGTGGGTCCGGAATTTTATTTTTAAATTATATATTTTTAGTTTATTTTCTTTTTTTGCTTCACGGAAGTGTTTGGTTTGGTTGGTCAAGCTTCTGTGCTGCACGTGATTGACAACGTGTCAATTGTCTTTCTACACCTCTTCAAATGGGCTTTACTAGAATTTTGGATGAGGAATGTAAAAGGATTAAAAAGAATACAGGAGATAATACTCTAGTAGCTCAAGAATCGGTACATACTCTTAAGTCAAAAGAAGGGCGGTACGACCTTATGACACTCAAGTTGGATATGGAGAATGCATACGAAAGAATGGAATAGTGTTTTTATCCTGATTGTTTTGCACAATTTTGGTTTTCCGAAAGGTTTTATTAAGTAGATTGTGGCTTGTATTACTACCTGAGCTCGAATATCTTGCTAAATAGTTCTTCGCTTAGTAAGATTACTTTGAAAAGGGGGTTTGACAAGGAGATCCAATTTCACCATATATTTTTATCCTTTGTGGGAAGATGTTGTCTAGATTGCTGGGTAGGGCGGAGGACGAGGGGAGGATTTCTAGCATTAAACTCTCTAGAAATGGCCCTAGTTTCACCCATTTAGTATTTAGCGTTTGCGGATGATGTGCCTTTTGATACCTCTGTTAACTTATATGTATAAACAAGTGAAGTAAAGAACTATTAAACGAAAAGAAACTTAACTTTTCTGCTCATTATTCATCAATCGAACAGCCTATATATAGGCATTACAACCTAACGGCTAGCACCAAACTAGGCACACATCAGAACGTGTAAAAAACAAACTCAGAGACGTACTCTCCTATTAACTAGGTAAAACAAAAGATCATGCTATTGACTATAACAAACTTTGACAGTCCACTAAAAACAAAATCCTATAGACCCGGTCAGTCAACTAAACTAATATGACCAACAATCCCTTCCTTAAACTGAATGTGCATTAAACTTTAATATTCTAGCTACGAGACAACTTCTCTCAAACTTGATCTTTGAAAGTGCAGACACCGAGCAACTTCCTTAGCTCCTGAAACAGAGGCAATTTGAGGGGCTTGGTAAATATATCAGCAATCTGGTCTTCACTTCTGCAGTAGAAAAGATCAATTACTCCATCCTATGTGAGATCTCTTAAGAAATGATATTTCACATCGATGTGCTTGCTTCTTCCATGGAGAACAGGATTTTTGGAGAGTTTGATTGCTGAGCTATTATCACAAAAAATTGGAGTGGGTTCTTGTTGCTTGAAATGAAGTTCTTCAAGAATCTTTCTCAGCCAAATAGCTTGACAAGCACATCCTGTTGCAGCTACAAATTCAGCTTCAGTTGTTGATAAAGTGACAATTGGTTGCTTCTTTGAAGACCATGAAACAGCTCCTGAACCCATCATAAACACATAGCCAGAAGTACTTCTTCTATCATCAGAATTACCTGCATAATCACTGTCAGTAAATCCAAATAAATCTGATTTTTCTCCATTCCTGTAGAACAATCCTAAATCAATGGTTCCTTGCAAGTATCGAAGGATCCTCTTGGCAGCTAAAAGATGCATATCTTTTGGGCACTCCATGTACCTACTAATGAGACTCACAGCATGCATTATATCAGGTCTTGTTGCTGTTAAATACATCAAGCTCCCCACAATTTGTTTGTAAAATGTGCTGTCAATCTTCTTTCCATCAGGATCTCGAACAAGCTTCAAACCCACTTCAGTAGGTGTGCTAATAGAGTTGCAATTCTTCATTTGAAATCTGTCCAAAATTTCTTGCACATACTTCCTTTGAGAAATAAAAATTCCAGTTGTAGATTGCACCACTTCAATGCCCAGAAAATAATGCATCTTTCCAAGATCAGACATATCAAATTCAACCATCATAGATTTTTTAAATTTGTCAAACATGGCATTATCATTTCCAGTGAAAATAAGATCGTCAACATATAAGCAAACAACGAGCAGTTTTCCTCTATCTCCAATCTTTGTAAAAAGTGTATGCTCATATGGACATTTCTTAAATCCCTCTTTAGAAAAATAAGCATCTATACGACTATACCAAGCGCGTGGAGCTTGTTTTAGACCATATAATGCCTTTTTGAGTTTATAAACCTTATTTTCACTTCCAAGTTTCACATAACCAGGAGGTTGATCGATAAATACCTGTTCTTGCAGGTCACCATGCAAGAATGCTGATTTCACATCCAATTGGAAGATAGGCCATGAATGTTGTGCTGCCAATGCAATCACCAGTCTGATCGTGTCGTGTCTTGCAACAGGGGCAAAGACTTCTCTATAATCCACGCCGAACTCTTGCTTATAGCCTTTAGCTACTAAGCGTGCCTTGTACTTGTCAACTTCTCCATTCTCCTTTAATTTTGTCTTGTACACCCATTTGACACCAATTGTCTTGTGCCCTCTTGGAAGATCAGTCAACTCCCAAGTGTTGTTTCGTTCAATAGCTGCAATTTCTTCATCCATCGCCTTTTGCCATTTTGAATCTTTGACAGCATCTTCAAAAGTTGTGGGATCACAATCGGAAAATAAAGCAAAATGTGTAAGTGGGTCCTCAGCTTGGTCAATTCTGGTTACCTCATAATCAGTCATCCATGCAGGTCTTCTTCTAGCACGTTGTGGCCGTTCTTCATTTGTTGCTGCTGTTGGCGAGCTTGGAATATCTGCTGGCATTTGTTGATCATTTTCCACTGGCTGCTGCCTTTCATCTTCGCTGACTCCATCAAAGTTGACAGATATTTGTTGTTTGACAATATTGTTGCTCCATGACCAAAATCTTTCTTCATCAAAAAAGACATTTCGACTGATAACAATTTTCTTAGTGATAGAATTATAAAGCTTATAAGCTTTTGATTGATCACTAACACCAAGAAAAATGTATTTTTCACCCTTGTCATCTAGCTTTGTCCTTTTCTGGTCTGAAATATGGGCATAGGTGACACACCCAAAAATTTTGAAGTGATCTACTGCTGGTCTCTGTCCGCTCCATGCTTCCTCCGGTGTCATATTTTGAACAGCAAGTGTGGGACTTCTATTTAAAATATGAATGCTCCAATTGACTGCTTCAGGCCAGAAAGTTTTTGGAATGCTGCTCCTCGTCAAAAGGCTTCGCACCATATTCAAAATAGTGCGATTTTTCCTCTCACAAACTCCATTTTGTTGAGGCGTGTAAGTTGCCGTAAGTTGCCTCTTAATTCCATGGGTCTCACAAAAATTTGCAAATTCAAGTGAGTTGTATTCTCCACCACGATCAGTGCGAAGAACTTTTATTGGGTTGCCAACTTCTTTCTCAACAAGCACTTTATAATTTTTAAATGTAGCAAAAGCTTCAGATTTTTCCTGCAAAAAATATACCCATGTCTTTCGGCTAAAATCATCAATGAAGGTGATCAAGTATCTTTTACCTCCATTGGAAGATGGATTTCTTGGCCCACAAAGGTCAGAGTGAACCAACTCTAATTGCTTCTTTGCTCTCCATGACTTTCCTTGCGGAAATTGATTATGGTGTTGTTTGCTAACAATACATTCTTCACAAACTTCAGATGGAGCTGTAATTTGAGGAAGACCATTCACCATATTTTTCTGCTGTAGTGTCTTCAAACCACCAAAGTTTAGATGACCATAGCGAAAATGCCATAGCCATGTTGCGTCTTTCAGTTTTGCTGAAAAGCATGAGTGAGTAGTGTTGTGGAGGTAAAGCGGGAACATGCGATTCGCCGTCATGTTAACTTGAGCAATTAAGCCCAGCTTTGCATCTTAGATTCGACATACTCCATCTTTAATAGAAATCTCATACCCCTGTTCTTGTAACTGTCCCATACTAAGCAAATTGGTCTTTAAATCTGGAACAAAAAGAACATTAGAGAGTGTGGGTGAAATTTTCTTTGGTCTGGAGAGTTACCCTTCCTTTTCCCATAACAGAAATCGTGGAGTTATCACCAAACTTGACAGTGTTGCGGAAAGATTCATCTAGGTCAGAGAATGCCTTTTTATCTCCGTACATGTGGTTGCTGCAGCCAGTATCTAAATACCACATGTTTTGCTGAGTTTCTTCATTCATGTGACACACCATTAAAAGAGACACCTCTTCTTCTTTTTCTGCAAAGTTAGTTCTTTCTCCATTTTGCCTATTCAAATTAGTTCGATATTCTGACTGATAATGGCCATACCTATGACATCGGTAGCATTCAATATTTGACTTGTCTGCTGACTTTGGTCTATGAGTTGTTGAGTGATGGCCTCCTCGTCCTCTTCCTCTTCCTTGAAATTGATTCTCTTGGTGCTGGTGGTATTGTTGTTGATTGCTACGATCATTGCTTCCTCTGCCTCTACCTCTGCCTCTGCCTCGTCCTCTGTCTCCTCTCGGTGTCAAGTAATTTTCTGTTGAGGTCTTCAGTGCTTGCTCTTCTTTCTCTTGCTGGTTAATTTTTTGTTCATGAACCAGCAAAGAACTTTGCAATTCATCAATTGAAAGTTCCTCAATATCATTGGCTTCCTCGATTGAACAGACAACAAAGTTGAATTTTGGTGTCATGGACCGAAGAATCTTCTCAACGATAGTAACGTCCTCCGTCTTGTCACCGTGGATCCGCATCTTGTTGACGATTGCCATCGTCCGTGAAAAATAATCTGTAACCGATTCTCCTGATTTCATTCGTAGCGTTTCAAACTCCGAACGAAGTGCTTGAAGCTGCTGCCTCTTTGCCCTTGCGGAACCTTGGTACTTCTTCTTCATGGAATCCCAAATATGCTTGGAGGTGTCCTTGCAAAGAATGGTTTCCAAGATTGAGCGATCAATAGCTTGGAAAAGATAATTCTTTGCCTTGAGATCCTTCAATCGTTGCCCTTCTATCTCCGTTCTTTGCGCATCCGTCATTGTCGTGCCGGTCGCTGGTTCCGTAATTCCATCGGAGACGACTTGCCAATACTCCTTGGATCTTAGAAAGTTCTCCATTAACATGCTCCAATGATCATAGTGACCATCAAAACGAGGAATAGCTGGTTGAACAAAATTGTCGGTGGCCATCATTCACTGCTGCTACAAAGAATAAAACAAAGTGAAATAGAAATAACTACTGCTATACAACACTTTCTGTCTTTCGAACTTCCTTTTTTTTGGTTACTACTGTGCCTCACTTTTATCTTACGAAATCTCTAAAGTGACTCTCTCTGTTGAAATCACTCTTTGCTCACTTTGTTTTAGACTCTCACAACTCACTCTTTACTTAACCCAGCTCGAATACCACTGATACATCTGTTAACTTATATGTATAAACAAGTGAAGCAAAGAACTATTAAACGAAAAGAAACTTAACTTTTCTGCTCATTATTCGTCAATCGAACAGCCTATATATAGGCATTACAACCTAACGGCTAGCACCAAACTAGGCACACATCAGAACGTGTAAAAAAACAAACTCAGAGACGTACTCTCCTATTAACTAGGTAAAATAAAAGATCATGCTATTGACTATAACAAACTTTGACAGTCCACTAAAAACAAAATCCTATAGACCCGGTCAATCAACTAAACTAATATGACCAACACCTTTATGTGGCTGGGATACTCAGAGGGAAGCTAATAGTTTTTTTGAATGCTTAGAGATTTATTGTGCCTGGTCAGGTCAAAAAGTGAATGTGGAGAAATCAAGTGCTCATTCTAGTAGCAACTTGAGGGGCGAGAAGTCGAGAGACCTGCTTCTGGTGTTAGGCTTCAAGCCACTTCGAGGTGCTGGGAGATACTTGGGCATGCCTTTTGTTTTTTTCCAACTCTAAGACTGGGGATTTGAAAGGAGTGGTGCAACGTGTCCAGATGAAGTTAGCAAGTTGGAAGGCTCGGTGTCTCTGCAGAGTTGGACGAGAAGTGCTTGTCAAATCAATCGGTATGGCAATGCCATCCTCATCCTCAATGTCTATTCCGGTGCCGAAGGGATTTGCTCAAAGATTAATGTCGTGATTAGAGATTTTTGGTGAGCTAAAGAGGCGAACAAGAATGGCTTATATCTCAAGGCGTGGATGATTTTTATAAGCCTAAGAGGTTAGGTGGCTTGGGCTTCTATGGAATGAAAATGATCAATGTGGTATTTATGGCTAAGGAGGGATGGAAGGCTTTAATAGAGAAGAAGTCGTTGTGGTTGAACTTAATTCGAGCGAAGTATTTGAAGGGCGATGATTTTCTACATTCTGATTCTTGGGTCTGGAAGGATATTCTCTAGAGCAGAAAGCTTTTGAGATTAGGAGCATGTCGAATGGCGGTAAGTGGCAGAGCTATTAGTGTTTGGAAGGACCCCTGGATTCCTAAGCTGGAGATGTTTAGACCTAAGCCTAGTGTTCTAGGGACCTTAGTGGAGGGAGTTAGATAGGCTGATTTATTTAACAATAGGGGTGAATAGGATCAATTTGTGTTACAACACTTGTTTGATGGTGAGACAGTGAGGGTCATCCTCTATTTTCCTTCCATAGTCTCTCCACCAACTTCATCTAGCATGTGGTATTGGGCTCTTATGAGGTCGGATGAGCTCTTTGTAAAGATTTTATTTCAGGCATGAGCGTATAACTACTTTTCTCTTCCAGTTGATAAGTTATGGGGTGCCTTGTGGAAGAGGAAGTTACATCCTCACTATAAAAATCCTTATTTGCATTTGGCTCACAACATTCTCCCAACGAGAGTGAAGTTGAATTCTATTTTTGAGGTGGTTGATACTCGGTGTGTGCCTCAAAGGAGGTAGACGAGAATGTGCTGCATTTGATTTGGGAGTGTACGGTAGTAAAACAACTCTTATTTGCTTCATTTTGGGGGATTCACACTGACGCCGTGGCTTTGACTTGAGCTTGGATTGGTGTGAGAAGCTAGTAAATAGAGGTCTGGTGCCTAAGGATGACCCTTCCTTTAAAGAATTTGTTCTATTTGCTACCTTGTATGTGGAATCAATCTGGAAGAAGAGGAACTCAATTATTCATGGAGGAACTATGAGGACGTTTGAAGTCATTCATACGTCTCTTACTTCTTCCTTTTTCTGTTACAGAGAGCCAATTTTGTAGGGGAAGGGTGAAAAGCTTGACAAACAATTGAAATGACTCCCTCCTCTGCCATGTTGGGTTAAAGTCAATGTGGATGCGGCGGTATGTAATGTCCTTAGTGTCGATGTCTTCACGAAAAAGCTCTTGCATTGATCCCCTGTTTGCGAAAGTGTCAATGTTCCTAGTTGGGTCAGAGCTTGCTCGTAATAGAGGGTGGAAGTTTGTGGTGCTTGAATTAGACTGCGAGGTTCTGGTTAATTATTGGTATGATCAACAGGAAATCTCGTGGATAATTGTGTCAATTCTAGCCCAGGCTCACACCTTACTGCCATATTTTGATAATGTTGTTATTTATTTTATTCCTCGGTTTTGTGACTATTTTGCTCACAATATTGTTGGGTGGCTTTGTGCCACTGATATTAATACTCTTACTGATATTTCGATAGTCCTTAGCAGTATTTGTCAAGACCATTGTTCTTGATTGTATCTGATTTTCAACATGTAATATTATACATCCATATAGTATGATTTAAATAAATTACATGACAATAGTCAATAGCTAAACGAAGTTTCTCTAATAAATTAAATAAATATACAAAAAAAGTCCTTGAATTAACAATTAGTGATGATAATGTATTTTTTATTTAAAATTGAGAATTTAAAAAAAAAAAAAATAAGCGGTATTCTCAAACCTTAGAAACTTGCCTACAAATCTGAAAGAATAGAATTTTTTAAACTACTCGGCTATGCTTTTTTCCTTCCATTTAACTTTTAATATTGTTAATAGTTTTTAATAAAAATGATATTATTGTCACTAAGTAGTTAATTAAGGACTTTTTTTTTGGACATTTATTTGATTCAAGGACCAACTAATTGAAGAATCCATGTACCTAGAGTGCCATAAACCCTATAATTTAACTCACACATATATATTAATTAATATATATATTTATAAATTATGTGTCAAACGAGTCGACCCAATTTTGTTCGCATTTTTTAATTTCAACCATATGTTGTAAAACAATTGTCTCATGTCCGTATTATTGACTCATGCTTTGTATCATCAATCACACACTCTTATTTTGAAGTTAACAAATATATGATTAAGAACTAATAATCTACTTGAGTGTGTAGCAAGTTAAATTGAAATGATCACAAAACATTCAAGATGGATTATAGAAAAGAGCTTGAAGACAAAGTTCAAAGTTATAAGACTTAGACTAGCAAAAGTTATATACTTAGTTCTTGTGTTTGAATATTTGTCTACATATAATATGATCTTAATGGCTCAAATTTTTCATAAAATTGGAATTTTTCAAAGCAAAAATGCCAAACCTGTTTATCTCAAATTAAAATATGAAATTTATTTTACACAAGCTTTTAAATGATTTGTGAATTTCTATAGTTCCTATATTACATATTAAATCAATTTATAAAGTCACATTTTGAAAATAATTGAAAAAGACTTAAAATAAAATTCAAAAAACTACTCTGGACAGAATCGGTAGACCGATTCCCCTGCATTTCTTTAACTGTTTTTCAAATTCGACCGTTACAACCGCATTTTCAACGGCTAGTATTTTCAGTCGACCGAAAGTAGTTTTTCGATCTGCCGAAAATGACATATTATCTGTCAAACGGTCTAAAAGGGCTAGTTTTCATTCAAATCTATATATAGAAGCTTTTCTAACACTTGAAACAACTTTTGAACATTCCTACATTGCTTTAAACATACTTTCAAGTTATTCAAATCATCTTTTGTGAATCAAACTTTCAAATCCACTTTTTCACAAAAATCAATTGAGCCAAACTAGATCATATCCTGTGTTTTCACTTATTCTCTCTAGGCTACCTTGTATCAATCTTTTTATTAGAGATATTCTAGTTGAATGTTTCAACAAAATAAAAATCAAATTGTATTTGTGAGGTGAGGTTGACACCGAATTCATAAATAACTTGGTTTAGGTGAGATTGGCACCAGAGTCTAAACAATTCGAGCTAGGTGTGATAGAGCTGGATTCAATCCAATTGTAATGGCAATAGTGTGCCTAAGATGAAAGCACTCGTTGTGTAAAAGGGACGGTCAAGCCTATTGCCTTGATCCGATATTGGAAAGCTCGAAGCAGGTTGCCAAGAGCCGGGGACGTAGACAAACCGTCGTGTTTATTGAACCTCATAAAAAATAGTGCTTGCATTTCTCTATCCCTATCCTTTTAATTTATTTATCTTGCGCTTGTACATGCAATTTAGGTATTTTTACTTGTAATTGCTTTTACTTGCTAAATTTACTTGTTTGTCAAGAAAAATTTGCAAAAATTTTTAAAACCTAATTCACTTCCTCTCTTGGGTTAGCTAATCTTGGGCTAACAATTGGTATTAGACCGTGGTGCTCAAATTTTTAAAACTTAACTGTTTTTGAGATGGCTAGTCCGAGTAACTTTTCTTTTCAGTATGAAGGATTGTCTCCATCTAAACCAACATTTTTTAATGGATATGATTTTAACTATTGGAGAAGTCGCATGGACACTTATCTTAGGTCCATTGACTTTGATTTATGGTATATTGTTACTAAAGGCTCCTTAAAAATAACTAAAATAGTTGATGGTAGAGAAGTTGAAAAAGACATAAAAGAATATGATGAAAAAGATAAAATCAACTTCACCAAAAATGGTAGAGCTAAGAATATTCTTATGTGTGGCTTAGATAGGAATATTTATAATAATGTTAAAAAAGCTAGGGATACTCATGAATTATGGAATATGCTTGAAGTGTCTTATCAAGGAACTAGCTCTAAGAAAGAAACTAGAATCAATATTTTTACTAGAAACTATGAGTTGATTAAAATGGAAAAAGATGAATCTATATATCAAATGTTTACTAGATTCACAACTATTATTAACTCTCTTGGTGCTCTAGAAAAAATATTTCCAAATGGTGAGTAGAATTTTTAGAAGTCTTCCTCGAGCATATAGAAGCAAGATGGTGGCTATTTAAGAAGCTAAGGATCTAAGCAAACTCCCATTTGAAAAACTTATGGGTTCTCTTATAATCCATGTAATTCTTATGAAAGAAACAAATGACGATGAAGGATAGGAGAAGAAAAAGAAAGGAATAACTCTCAAAGTTGCCATGCAAAAAAAACAATGAAGAAGAAGAAGACTTTGCGGATAGTGAACTTGAAGACATTGCCTTACTTACCAAAAGATATAAGAAGCATTTAAACTTTAAAAAGAAGAATTTCAAGAAGAATACAAAAGACAATGACTTTCGAGAGAAGAAAATGAAGAATGATCTGGTAAGCAATAGCAACTACTGGTTTAGATTTCTGCTATATTATAAGACTAAACAAGTTTATTGAAAGAAAAATGAAGAAACGCTCGTCCAAGATTTCGAGAACCTAGCTTCTCCCAGAGCAAAGCTCTACAATCTCATTACCCAAAAAGATACCCTCCCCTAACTCTTTTCTCTTACTATAAAGACACTACCTTCTAACAAACTAACAACCATGACGTCACTCCCCCACAACTCTTCTGAATCTTCTAGAGATTACTTAGCCCAATTCTACCCTTAACCTCCAATCACTCTACGCAGCTTCTTGGTAGCCACCTCCTTGCGCCGCCCCACCCGCTTTCTTTCTCTTAGCATATGTGAAGCGCATTGGAGGTCTATCATGATCCCATCACTTGCTTTGAATGCAAGAAGCTGGGTCACATGAAGAATGAAAGTCCCTTGAGAAGAAAAATGAAGAAGAAGGCAATGAAGGCCACTTGGGACGATAGTGAAGAAGAAGAATCCGAAGGAGAAGAAGAAGAAGAAATTGCCAACATATGCTTCATGGCAATAAAAAATGAGGTAAGCTCACTTGAATCCAAAAGTAAATTTCATAATGTTAGTGATACTAGTAGTGATTTTAGTGAGAATGATAGTGATTGTGATTTATCATATGGAAATTTATTGAGTGATTTCAATGATTTACACAAAAACTATGAAAAACTCATTTTCAAAACAATATTCTTAAAAAGGAAATTCTTAGTTTATCAAAAATAGTTAATGAATTTACAATAGAAAAGGAAGTGAAATTACTTTGTACTAATTGTGATGTTTTGTCAAAAGAAAATATTTCCTTAAATGACAAGATTTTAGACTTGATCAAAATTGTCCATAAATTTTCTAATAGAAAGAAAAATTTTGATATGATGCTTAGTGGACAAAAATGCATTTTTGACAAATGAGGTATTGGGTACAAATCTTCTATAAAATAAAAATACCTCAAAAACTAATTTGTGAAAGCTAGTACTAGTAATACCAAGCACACTTGTACTTGTTGTAATCAAGATAGACATACTAGTTTTTCATGCTTTGTGAAGAAAAATGCATATTTTGGTGGAAAACTAGCTTGGGTACTAAAAGAATCTAGAACTAACACTCAATGATCCAAATTAATATGGGTACCAAAAATTAAAGTTTGATTCTCACTTATAGGTACAAAAGAAGAAGAACTTTTGGTTATTGGATAGTAGCTGCTCCAAACATATGACCGGCGACTATTCTTTGCTTTCACCATTTACAAAAAGAAATGGAGGATATGTCATATTTGGAGACAATACCAAATGTAAAATTCTGGGTAGGTAATATTGGTACTGCTTCCTCTCCCATTATAGAAAATATTTTATTTGTTGATAGTCTTAAATACAATTTACTTAATATAAGTCAACTTTGTGACAAAGGTTATCGAGTCATTTGGAAAACACATGATCACATCATGAACGCAGTGGAAAAATAGCGGATTTAGGTTTTAAAATTTTTACATGAAAACAGTTTTCATAACCATATTACATGCATATATCATATACAGGATCATATATAACATAAATCAAATCTAGATACACAAACCCTAGAGATGGGATTAGGGTTTACCTCTTGTAGCGTACTCCTCCTTGATCTCCTTGTAGATGGTGATCAAATCTCCAATCCTAGATCTTCTTGCCTATCCTCTTGCCCTTGGTTGATGAGGTGAGTGGGCACCAAGTTGATACCTTTGTCAGAGAACGATCAAGAACACCTTCTTGATCTTTTGGAATACCGGGACATGAGATGAGACCGTGAGATGGTAGGAAACTTTTTCTCTCTCACTTAGCCTTGGGTTGGCCGAAATTTCTCTCTTTCTCCCTTTGTAATTTTCGTGTAACACACTTAGAATTACTGTGCAGTTTTTTCTCTCATATATCTTATATATATGGGACCAAAAACTGCTAACCCTAGTCCAACTAGGATTGGGCTTATTCTCCAATTTAGGCTTAAGGTGTATTTTTATAAATATGTCCAACCCATGAAACTTATTTATAAAAATACCAACTTCTGTGCAGAATCATTATTTTACACAGTTTCATGAAACTAATTTCACAAATACCACCAACCAATTAATGAGCTTTATTGAGTTAGACAAGGGAC